>VBVQ01002128.1:0-15373 GCA_011636635.1 Tetramorium simillimum | reverse complement strand
GCGTTAAAATTGATTGAAAACTGAGGGCTCTAGACTTTTTTTAAACAAAGCGCGTCTTGTGGCCCCACTGTGCGCCGGGCGGAACCGCAATCTTGCGCTATCTCGACTTTTATCGAAATAAAAATTTCTCCATTTTCATGACGGTCACGCACTCTCTCTTTCTCAGTGAAGATTTCTATTCTTTGCAGGTGGGAGCAACGGCGGATCTCGGCGTCCCTCTCACTTCGGCGACCTGCATGAAGGGCACCAGGTACGAAACGCTTGAGCTTAAATTATGTAGAATGAATTATGGAACTGAATAAATAAATTGCTTAAAATTAATAGAATTAAATAACATGAAGTAAAATAAGAATACTTTCATCGCATGCGCAAATGTAATTTCACAAAACATTTATTAAAGAAATTTAGATTGCGTAAAAATGAATTTAATTTAGCATTAGTTAGCGCGTTAAATAAAATACAAAATAATTAATCCCAGAATTTAAATGCAATCTTTATATCGTCGTTATTTATCTAACTATTGTGCCATTATTATTAAAACATTAAAATAACACAAAGACGTAATTATTTTCAGACATTCTGTATATTATTTTTCTGATTTTGTCAGTTCAATTTGGGATCTTGAATTTGGGATCGTGAATTTGTCAATTTTTGCGTAAAATAACAAATTCGGGGATTAATACAGGTCATAATTATATTAATGTTATGATTTCCCATTAAAAGATAGGGCCTCGCAAGAATGAGGCGGACCGATCATGACGGCCACGTCACGCGGCAGGGTCCGCCGCCCTTCCGGGTGTTGGCCGTCCCCGACAACATGTACTTGTCGCCGACGCCTCCCGCGGCAGCGCCGCCGCCTCCGCGCGCGCCCGAACCTTACAAAGTCGCCCCGACGTCGACGTCCTTCGGCAGGGCGCACCGTCGTTCCAGCTTCGTGATACTCGCCGAGTCCAGGCCGGCGAGTCCGGAGACCGGCGATGCGGCGTCCACGTTGCCGACAGGGAGGGTCTCGCCCTTCCGCGGACGTGGCTTCAAGGGCCCACCTCCTCGCTCAATGTCGAGACCGCAGTCGCCGGAAGTAGCTGGGAACGGACGTCGACGTAAAATCGAACGAAGGGGTAAGTCGTCGAGCGTTTATCGAGAACAAGTTGTAAAGATTTCCAATAAGCTTTAGTTGGAATATTGTGAAGATGCCAAATTCAAATTTAAGGATTCTTAACGTTATCTTGAGGAAACTTTTTTAACAGCTCAGACTGCTGAAGCATTTAAATGACGTTATAAAGTTTAAAAGACTGCAATTTCTCAAATATGCTTTACATATTTTTAAAGACTTTTATATTTCTAAGAAAGCTTTATTTGAAAATTATTAATGTGAAAATTGGTTTAAAATTAAAATTTAATATTGATCTGCTACGATTTTTTCTGCTATGGAAAAATAAAAGGAAATATTTATAAATAAAAATATGCGTGTTCAAAGTAATATTATCAAAATGAAAATTATTAAATTATGATAAGATTAATTGTATGCGTCATGCAATTAGAATTAATAATACAATTAATGGTGAATTCTCATTAAATTACTCATTAATTACTCATTTATATCTTGCAGTGTCGTTGTCGCAGCAGAACAGCCCCAGAAGAAGTCTGATACCGCAGCCCACTTATCGTCAGCGGTCCAGTTCCTTGACGAAGGACAATGAGCGTTCGCCGTCGCCGAAGATCGGCCGCCGAGTCAACTCGAAGACGCGGCTGAACGTTTCGGACTCGCGGGGTCGACTGAACGGGACCGATTCAAAGTCGCGGTTGAACGACTCGAAAACACGTCTGAACAAATTCGACTCCCGGAGCCGTACGAACCTGGCCGAGAGTAAGACCCGCTTCATCTCCAACTCCACCAGCAATCTCAACAGCAACTCGACGACGACACGACGGCAGCCGATGACGAAGGGCACGACGCTCTCGCCGATTCAGGGTACTCCGACGAAACCGGAGAAGACGACACCTCGATCGAATGTTAGAAGGAAGGACGCCACGAGACAATCCCCCACGAAGGCATCGAGAACATCGCCGCAGAAGAACAACGCTACTACTCGAAGGGACGGTCAGAACAAAAGTCCCAGCAAGGAGCGCCTTCTTTCGCCGTCGAAGATTCCTTTGAAGAACAAGATCAACAATGTATTGAACACCAACAGGTTCATCTCGATGCCCGAGCAGAATACTGGGAAGGTAGAGAGGTTTGCGAAAGAAGACAAAACCGGCCAGGCAGCTCAAAATGGTTCCGAATCGAAGGAAAACGGAACGAATGGGAACTCTTCGGGCAATGCGGACGAGATGGCTCTCATAGATCTTCTGAAGCAAACCTCGCAGGCGACCGGCACGTCCAGCGAACGTCTGGTGAACACCACGACGACCACGGCGGTGCAGCCGTTGCACATCGACGCGAACACGCTTCTCGTGGAGCGCGATGTCTCGACGGCGAATCAGCAGAAGGAACGACCCGACGGGACGCTCAAATCCTCGGTTTCTCCCGCGTCCAAGGGCGAGTCGCCGGTGCCCGTGTCGACGTCGAACGCAACTGGTCAGAAATCCTCGTTTACCGAAAGTCAGCCGAGCAGAGCAGGTCAAGCGATTAATCCTGCAAACGATAAGAAGGACTCTCCCATCGGTGCGGAGAGCAGCACCGGAGGACACTCGAAGAGCGGCAGTGTCAGTCAGTCCATGAAGAGCGTTAGGATGAACGATGAAGGTTCGGCTCATCAGCGTTCCGGCAATCAGTCTTCTGCCAATCAGCGCTCTGGCAAAAACAGCCAGAATACTCGTGAGTCTAGAGCAGGCGACGGGAAGGTTTCGGAAGCCGCTTCGGCAGAGGTGAAGAGCGGTTCTGCGGGCAGCAAGACGATGGCGAGTCGCGACGTTCCGGCGAACGATAAGATGCCCACGGTGATGGAGAACGACTCGAAGGTCAAAGCGGCCGAGCAGGTGGAGACGGCGATGAACAACGCGACGGCGACGACGGCGAACAACGTGGCGAAGAGCAACAATGTGAGTCCCGCGGTTGGTGCAGTGAGCGCAGGTGTTAACAGTGATGCTGTGGTACGAACGAGGAACGAGAATCGCGGCAGCGACGCGTCCTTGAAGTCGTCCACCGGCGTGTCCACGGATTCGATCGAGAGCGTGAGGTCGACGGACACGGGGGTGAGCGTGAACACGGTCAGGGGGGTGTCCTCACCGAGGGAGAAAACGGGCGTGCACACGGTGAAGCGGCCGCAGGAGATCGAGACCCTCAGCGGCAACATCGTCCGCGTCGAGCAGAACGGGGAGCCAGCGTGAGTCTCGATTTTACCCTATTCAATTACATACACTGAAAAAAAAAGATTGATTATAATTAGTTATAATAATCCAGTCTTGATGAAAGTTACCAAGAACCTTGGTGAAATAGTTTCTACTAAATATATAGGTCATTACGACAAAGTAATGTTATAAAAATGAAATGGTCATAATTATTCTCAAACGTTTTGTTATTATTATTATATTAGGTAATAATAATTAAGTATTTCAAAAAATTGCATTACTAAATACATCTTATAAGTTTACCTAGAATTTTTTTTTTCAGTGTATTATATGCGCGAAACTTGGTATCTCATATTCTGCTTAAAAGTATTTTGCATGTGCATATATCGTATTAAAGATTAAGAGCTTATTTAAACAATTTAAAAAATTTTCCTTCAAATAATCATAAATTCATCTTTTTATTCTATATCCTATGTGGAACTTTTAGAGATTATTTAAAACAGTAAAACAATCACGCGCTTCAAACAGAGTAGGAAATGAATTTCTTATAATTCTTTATAGTTATTCTTAAATGTTTCGTTAAAATAATTAATTATAACATATCAAAGTTTGAACTTTGAAAAACATAAATCCATATTTTAGCTGCGTTTTCATCCAGTCTTTCTTCTTTCTTTTCTTCCTTTCCGTCCTTCTCTTCTTCCTACTCTACTTATGACGTTTTGTTTGAACTGTAATTAACCGCAATCAATGTCAAAGAGATTAATAGCACGCAACTAAAAAAACATACACCTAATGCGTAGATGATTAATAACGTTAATTTATTATACGATAATTATGCGTTGTCAAGAAGTAGCGTATTAAAATGCATCGTACAAAATGCCACGAATCTTTGATGAAAAAGCAGCGACTGGTGGTTGTTGTATTTATAAATTTCTCTGTTTTGTGCGAGTCGCGTGATACGCTGATTGAAGTTTACATGCGTGAATTCATCTGTTAATTCACGTTATTTTCGATGTGATTGATAAAGAGTTAAAGCTATTTGCCTTGCGGGGGCGTGATCTGAATTGCGCTTTGAACAATCCTGATAGATCCGCGAAAATAAAATTTTTGCAGATCGGACGGCACGGCAACGAGGCATCGTTCTCAATTAAAATGAACGAAAACTTTCGTGACGCGGTTGTTTTGGATCGAAAAGAATAGCATAGCGACCGGAATATCTTATCGCCCTCTCAAAGCTCCTCTCACGTGCAACGTTCAGTGTGATTCGATACTCAATTTCGCTAGAGATATTCAAGCGAGCTACTTATTTAATTTCGAAAGTTCTTTCGAAACTTATTAAACAAGTACAAGAATGTTGTTTCCTGAAATAAGTAAGCTATTTTTAAACCTAGGTTCGAGTCTTAAGCTTTGTGGATACAGCACCTAACAATAACCTTACTAAACCACTCAATAGATGATTACCAGGTTGTTTTCAAATTATACTTTTATCCGCTTCACAATTGCTCAAACGAAATTTCTTTCGATATAAATCTGAGATTGTTTTAAAGTGTGTTTCTACGATATGAAAGTCATAATATTCAGTATTTCATCGCACCGTAATAACAACCTGACAACTAGGTCTTTTTTGTCGCGTTACATATAACTTTGATCAGAAGCGCATAGAGTACTTTTATTAATTTTTATTAATTTATTTACTTTTATTAATTTTATTAAGCTACACTCCAATTGTGTTCAATATTTGCAAATTAAATGCAGCAATAAATTTTTAAGATATTTTATTGCACTTCTTGTAAGATAATAAATTTATCGTTTCATATATAAGATTGAAACTTGTAGCTTATGAAATTGGCTCATTCTTGGATTGGACTTTACTATAATCTTATATAAGAATTTATCGCCTTTCAGTATATAAGGATCAGATTCGTTTATTGCAATTTGCTGACGTCTCTTACTTTGGCCAAGCCCGTATGTCTTATTATAGCGACCGTGTATCGAATTTCTGACGAATGCATACACGCGGTAGATCGCGTCATTCGTTATACTGTGTAGTATTGCAGTAATTTCGCGGGTATCTCAAAACAAATCGCTAGACTGTTGCGTTACTGCGCAGTTATTTATTCATCATTCCAAGCTCGACGCTTCCAAGCTCGCTTCCAGTTGAGTAGTACTCAAGACAAACTCCTCGCTAAACTTTGTTGTGACGATTGCGCGATTTAGGTGAGAAGAGTAAATCCTAATGAGATAATTAAATTTGATAATTGGTCTGTCGATTGATTCATCATACGTGTCTTGCACGTCGTCGCGACCAATCAATCATTTTTTCCCTTTCCAGAAAGCTGAGAATCAAGTAGATCATGCTAGATACATAAAACTGGAATTTTTAAGGTAGTTTCGCTTATTCCGACGTTGAAACTAGTATAACATATGGAAAACACTTAAAACATACTTAAAAATTTTATGGTCTCCTTATAAACTATGAAATTTATTTAATATAATAATTCTAAGCGCTTTCTGCCTTTGTGCTACTTTTGTAAACATTATTTATATACTAAAACGATTTCTCTCGAGCTTTAGTGTAGGTAAGTTATTTATTCAAATGGCAGAATTTCTCAAACAGTGAAGAATCTTCTGATTCTTCTTTTTATCCTCCTTTAAGACTTTCTCCGTGTTTAGATCTGTATCATCCTTGCCCTATCGCGTAAATAGTGCAAACTTCGCGGTTGCTAGATTTTTCTTATAAATCATGTCGACTCTACGTTCGCGAATATTCACTCGAACGACTCGGAGTAAGAGCTGGGAATTTAGATTTAGGGAAAATAGATGTATCGTCCATTAAAAAGAAAATTTCGAGAACTACTTAGTACTAAAGGATGACTTGAGAATCGTTCACAGATCAACGACGTGATTTTCTTATTATGGGATACGAGCGATGCCTGTGAAGAGGCGTACGCGCTTCCGCGGAAAGTTTTTCGCTTCGCCAGCCAAGACACGAACAGGCCGAGGAAGTTCCCGTCCTATCTACAGTCGCGCAAGATTCAAGAGTTCCTTCACCCCGGTTAGTTATAAACCTCCACCTTCGGTCGAAGCGGCCGAGGTGTGTCTATCGATCGTGCTGGGATTTACATCGACGAGCTACCGTGGGCTAGCTCAAGGGGATAATAAATTAGAATCCCCGAACCATCCTTCTTCGCCGTCATAATGGCCGCCGGTCCGGGACAGGGTGCTCTAATAAAAATACTTTCGACATTCGTCCACCACGCTCTCTTTAAAATGTCATAGAATTAACATGGTTAATGCGATCTCACGATAATCAATACATGTATATTTAAGAGATTTAATTTTGAGGTAGTTGAAGCGTAAGATGGAAATTAATTTTATATTATTATAATATTAAAATTAATATTGATATTAAAAATGTTATATTTTTAATATATCTGTTCAAATATTGAGAGAATTTTTTCAGCTTTATTAAAGTAAGAATTTTGCCAAAAAATGTAAGATTTAGAAAATTTTTAATATTTTGTGAGATCGTGAAAAGATTTGTGCAAAATGCCGAACACCTTTCGCGATAAATTTTATTATTAAAATCTACTTATATTAAATCAGTTTTGCAATGATCTCGATGAGATTTTCAAAACTTAATTTCAACCCTCTGAATATCAGCTCATTTAACTTTTCCTTCCCTCCACCTTCGAAATTGGATTTTGATGAATAATTAATGAAGCCGTGCTAGATCCGCCAAAGGTACGTTGCACCTCATTCATTATTTATTACATCCACACATTACATCTGCGTGTGTCGATCAATTAGGACATCGACGGCGATCAAGTTTTTCAACGTCGCGAATGCGCCGAATCTCCGCGAGTCTCATATTGCACAACCGGACGATTGTTATTCCCGTAATTGCATGGAGATTAAATTCTTTCTACGCGAGAGATTCTCGCACCGTAATTTCGTGTGATATTATTACCGGCCACGTTACGTTCCAATGACTCACAAGACCGCAATAGCGTGACGGTGCTATAAGCGCTTTTGCTAACGCTGTGTATTACGAATATAACTCAATCTTGGAAAACAAACCCCGGAAATTTTTCGAATAATCGCACGCATCGATTTCGGGAAATCCCGCCGGTTCGCGACATTTAAAATGTATCCTTGGAAGTAGAAGTGCACCTTGTTATCACAATAGTCTCCTATGAAAGAATTTCAAGTTCATGAGTTAATCCTACGAAACTTTTCTTACAAATCCTGTGAAACTTTTTTATTACATCTCTTTTAATCTACTTTTATGTGTCTTGCTTCTGTTGCGATCCCTGTGTGCGAAAACCCGCGTTATTTGTCAATGTGAGAGAAATGTTTTAACTCGAGGAGAAGAGCAATTCTACAAAATGTAAATTACTTCAAATCTATTGCTTGATACATAATCACGCAACGCAGACGAGAAAACGTAGGTGAATCGATATGTTTATTCATGTACTCTATTACATCTTAATTCATTTCTTAAATAATGTAGCACACACTAAGTATATAAAACAATTTTGCGAAATTATATTATTCCTAATTGCAATATATTTCTATAAAGTGTTAATAATTATCAAATTCTTCTTTTTATTTAAGTAGCACAGTTTGATGGACATTTCAAATAATATATTACTTAAATATATATTTCAATTTTAAATTATATATCTGAAAAGAGAGAAAAATAGAAGATATTGAAGCTAATAATAGATAATTGAATAATAGAAAAATACATAATTGAAGCTATTTTAAGCAATGTATTAAAAATAGGCAAAATAAAAAAAGAAATTCATATGTATCTTTGGTTTTAGACAGAGATATACTATATCAGTTTCTCTTGCTATTAGTCTCTTTATGATTTCTCAAAATCAGAGATATATTTAATCAGTAATCTCTTTTTCTCGAAGGAGTATAATTTCGCTCGAAGGGTTTGTTAGATAAAAAAAATAGGGATGTAGATATGAAAGTCCATCCTTGTATCTAACGATTAATCTCGCACGCAAGCCAACTCGCTCGCGATCACTCGTTGTGGAACGCTAAAACTTCTTTTTGCCACGAAGATATGTCGCGTCGTGGAAAATGTAATGCGCGATCGTTCACGGCAAAAATATGGCGTTCTACTTCGCTTATGAACGATTTCTTCCACGTATTTCTCAGCGATGCGAGAAAAATAGAACAAACTCCTGTACATCCTTTCCACATCATTTCCATTTCCAATTTTCTATCATCGTTACGAAGCTCATTGAAATATTTTAACGTCTACTTAATGCATTCGCGTAGTTTCGTCATTTATTTCGAAATTACACTCAATTATAAGTTCTTTTGGAAAGAATGGACATTTAAAAAACGAATGTATTTTCTTTCGCAACAATCGATTAGACCTCTTTTACAAATAAGAATCGATCATGGAACTTTTACGTAGAAGAAGGAGTGTCTCCCTCTTACGTTGTATAAGAAGAATTGCTTTCATGAAAGTCAGATTATACCTGAAGAAAAATGGAACTAATTTAAGAATTAAGGTGCAGAACCAACTTATCGGAGAGTGATTCGTCTAATTGAGAATCGCGGGGTAAACCGCTGACCACGAATTTGCACACTAATGGCATAATAGCCAGCCGCCAGATACTAAATCTCACTGGTAATTCATAGCGATATCTAGGCGATTAAATTACTGCTCGCGGCAGTTTTTATTCACTTTCTACATTAAGAGAAAAATATAGTTACTTTTGGACCCAATTATAATTTTATTATATTTCTAACAATGAATATGATTAACTTAAATATATGTATCATTATGTTAATTATCATTAGAAATACTATAAAATTGTGGTTGGGTCCAAAAGTAACTATATTTTTCTTTCAGTGTATAATATGTTCATGCACAGATTGTTTCAAAAAATGCTTTCTTAAAAAAACTTTAATCAATTTATTTTCAACAAAAGTAGAAGATAAATAGTAAAGCATTAGTTAACATTATTAAAATAAAAATTAGCAGTTATCAAATATTTCTATTAAACTTAACTATAAAAATTAATAAAATTAATATCCTACTTATTATAATAAGTTAATAAAAATTTCTATCAATATTCTCTAACTTTTATTCAATTTTGTATGACATTGAAATTTCCTATTTCTAAATAATTGTTTTATTCTTGTATAAATCAAAAGAGAGTAATAGTTACTAACACGCGAGCGCGTTATAATATCTCTCAAATATTCTTTTTAGCAAAAATATTATATATACAGTAGGTTTTTTTACATAGTTTTTTATTCTCGCTTTCAATTTATATAAATAGCGAGTATAAAGTGAAGAAAACTACATCTCGGGCATCCGGACAATCGAACCCGAGACAAGATTCACGCGGGCCGTACAACACTGTGCGGTGACTCGATTTTCAGGCTCGCGCGCGGATCTTTTT
This sequence comes from Tetramorium simillimum, assembly GCA_011636635.1. Classification (NCBI taxonomy): domain Eukaryota; kingdom Metazoa; phylum Arthropoda; class Insecta; order Hymenoptera; family Formicidae; genus Tetramorium; species Tetramorium simillimum. The sequence goes on along the minus strand of VBVQ01002128.1, from coordinate 5,645 downwards.
CTTTTCTTCTGCGAGCGCGACAATCGGCGAATTAAGGGAAGTGCCCTCGCGGGGCGGGCTTGGGGTGTCGTGGTGGTTATAAGGAGAAACGAGAGCACACAGGCGGAGCGAGTGAAATACGGGTGGTGGTCGCGAGTCGACCTTGGCCGCACGCGACGCGACGCGACGCGCCGCGCCGCGACGCCTCGCCGGTCACTTGCCACGTTACGTCGATTTTCGGTCGTGCCGACCCTCCCCTTCGGCACGTGCGATTTATCCGCCGATCCGCGTTGCTCCGCGCCCGGATCAGCTGGCAGGGACCACCCGTCCGGAAGTGATAGGCGAGTTCTCGATTAAGGCGCTGATCGATCGTTCGTTTAGTCACCGTCTTTTTCGTCTTACGGCGGTATAATACGTAATGCGGGATAACTTCTCCGTTTCGTTAAAAAGAAAGACGAGACTGACGGTGCTAAACAACCACGCAGGAGGATTAATGGATTCGGAAAGAATGTGCGGCAAGGGAACACACGTGCTCTCGCATCACGCGATAATCCGATTTAGTTGGCTGATCCGCATCCATTGAGTCATACGCGGTGTTGGAGAATAATCGGGGTACAAGTACCTTTTTATATCCAAATGTAGGATTTATGAAAATAAGCAGCAGGTGATAACAGCAGGATTGATTGTGGCGCTATTCATTCTCCATTTCAATATGCTTCGTAAGGATCTGATTTTAAGAAAAAAAAATCTGTTTTAAAATTCTTTACATTTAATATTAACTAAATGACAAGGAATAAATTTTTGATCCGACAGATTTTGTCTGACTGTCGCGTTGACTTTTCTACTGAATTATAAATCGTGTCGTAATTTTTGCGAGAGAAATACAATGAGTTACTTAATTTTAATTTAAAAAAAGATTTCGGGTTATAATTTCCTTTTCCGTGTCTCCTAAATTATTAATATATTTATTATACATTTCTTTGCAATCGTCTGATTCTATTACGTCGACCTTAGGTAAACCACTTAATTTCAATAAGACCGCACGTGCCTCGCCTTTGCTTTATTAACGCACGCTTGCATTTTTTATGTAAACTAGCAGCCCATTTCCCACAATTCGACATAATTGAGCCGCTGATCTCTGATAACGCGCGGGAAACGTTCACGGTATACATCGTGCAACGCGAAAGTATTAGATGCGAGAATGCGTTATTAAAGATGGAGCGAAACAAATTTCAATGTAATTTGCATATAGCGTTATGCATTCACCTCCTTCGAATCCTCTCCCCGTTTACCTTTGCTCCTTTCCAGTCTAGTTTAATTGCGCTCCCGCAGATTAAGCTAATTGCATCCTCGTTATCCTCGTGGCCAGCAGCGAACGGTATATCAGAAAGGCGGCATCGATTTGCAATGTTAATCGATACGGGAGCAGTTTTTTAATCTTTACTCGCGATACGAAGCGAGTATTACAATATAAGCGGCTTCTCGACGCTGCCTTCGTATTTGCATGTTGCGTGTTTATTTGCAGCTTTATTTGCGTTTAAAATTTGACAATTGCGTAAGATGATTAATATACGTGCGGGAGATAAGCCGGTCTTGAGCACAGAATTGAATACTTGAGTCTCAATTTCTTCCTCGCGTGTCCCTCTCCGAGTCACATCGCTCCCCGGGCATTGATTACGTTAATATTAATCGATAGAAAAACTATTTTTAATCCGTAGACGGCATCGTGCGAGCTATAAATAAACGAAGCCCGCACGCATTTTTATTTGCATGCCGCGGCAGTTAGGAGCACGGAATTTGCAGGCGGTTTGCATTATTAATTCGTTTGCATTAATAATCCGGGAAATTTCGTCGGAGAGTAAACGGAGAGATTATATTACTGATAAATACGCTTTCGCGTTACAGAATTGAGCATATCAATGTCCTGCGTACTACTTCTTTCTCTTACGTTATTATTAATGTCAGAAATTCATATCTTTCGGTGGGATCGTTAAATGAAAAGTTTCACTTAATAACATGCCAAGAAAAATTCACTTCAGGCCCTTAACGCATTAATTATTAACACGAGCGATTATGATAGTAATGGAAAGCTCTCGCGTTGCTTGCAAGAATAATGTAATATTGAAAAATATGCTCAAAATTTGCGAAACAAGCGTATAATGTTTTATTAACAATATTAACGATAGCGACGATCTTTTGCACCTATTCATTTATTATACATATAATTTTGCTGGTCACGCTGCCGTCGCAATTCAATCATGTAGACTCATTGCGGAATGTAGCAGAATTTTTAATTCATGTATTTTTATTAATAGCTATAATCGGTCAAACTGTAGAGACGTGCCGCAGAATAAACTCGCAAATTCGTCCACTCGTAATTATATCTGCCAGTACAGCTAATTGAAATAAAATATTGTGCTCGTTTGATTGAACGAGAACAGCTTACTGAGAGAACTTGTTTTTTTCCCCCCGTAAAATATTATGTTTGCGTTTAGAATGAAAGAGTTCTAATGGAGTGGATTTTTCTGGTTTATCTGGACGGAACTGTCATATAATAAAGCTTTAATTGATAAAACTGAAATTCTTAGTTTAATTGCGCAAACTGCCGCGACGCGTCATCGCGTAGAAGAAGAGGACCGCGAAAGTACGGAAGCTCGCGTCGCGGACGCACAAGTTTCTCGCGTGCAAAATTCGGCAAGGAGCTGTATATAAGGAGCCAGACGGCGTCGAGGTAGACAAGACATATCGTCATACGTGGGTAAAAACCACAGTCAATATAATTTTTGGCGTTGGGTCGTTTTCGACCCAATTAAAGAACAAAACATATCCTCATTAAAACATAAGCTCATTGAAATCGGTGAGAGACACTTCCAACGGTTCCCTTGTCAGTGCAATTTCGGCCAAATTACGAAATTGCTGTATTCATTAAACATATTTATGGCATGGATCAGATATTAATTTTTATTTAACAATGATTTATTCGTATTGGCAAAAGTTTTCTAATGAGATTAACATATCTCGCTTAGCATCGAGATGCGTGCTAATAGGATCAATCATGCGTGTCGTAATCGCCAGTTACGTCCTTCGCACCCTTTCGTGAACTTCGTTTACGTGCGTAAAGAAGTTTCAAGGGTTGTTCCCATTACGTTCATGCGGCACGACACGTAACGGCGTTTCACAGCTACGTGACGAGCCGCTGTAATTTCAATCCTACGACAGTTATTAAAATTTGTGCGAATGATAATGCCGTTCGCGCGACACGAAACAACCCCATCGCCACGAATCTGAAGTACAACATTTATTTCGTTGCGACCGAGTTTATCTTCCGCTAAAAACCGGCTCGCATGCAACTCTTGTGGCAATTGCAACGTTGGGTCTTTTTCACGATATTTTTAATATTTTTGCTAGATGTAGGTTCTCAAGTTTTTTGTTTGCTTTTCATGCTTTAATGCTGCAACTGACATATATATATATATATATATATATATGTTCTTTGATTTAAAACATTCCGACATTGAGAGAAAAATATAGCTAGGTACTTTTAGACTCAACTATAATTTTATAATATTTCTAACACAAAATACGATTAACAATTAACTGTATACATCATTATGTTAACCCTAATTATTGTTAGAAATATTATAAAATTATGGTTGAGGCCAAAAGTAACTATATTTTTCTCTCAGTATATGTACATTAATTCTACGAGTCGTACAATTAAATGTTTTAACTATATTCATCAAAGATCGCACGTTAGATCGAGATTCATCTGGATTAGAGGTAGAGATCCCGAGGAGATTCGGCGGTGAGGAAAACGAGAAAACAAAAGTAGCGAGAATTAGCACGCATTTTTCCCGGACACAATGCGCGCGTCGTTGCGGCAATGAGCGCGAGATCGATCTGACCGATTAATTAAATTACGGAGAACGCTAGTTGGGCAATGGCTTAGTTAGGCGAGTTTCGTTTGTACGAGTTGAGCGTCTCTGACGACCGGGCCGGAAGCCTCTGAAAGAAAGAAGAACGCTCTGATTCCCAAGATAATCTGCGCGCGCGGCTTTTTCTAGGATCCTCCGCTCTCGTTAGTGGCGCAATTACGGGGGAAAGTGTTCGGCACAAAATTGCCCACGTCGAAGTAGATCGCGGTATTTGCGCTTTAATGACACCGCATTTTGCGCGAACTTTCCGCCGCTTTTGCCGCCTACCCTCCACTACCCCTGCCTCTTTAATCAGCGGCGCAAATGGTGGATACGAACTTTCAGACACGTGCAACTTTTAATGGTTTTGTCGAGCGTGTCGTGAATTGCGATCCAGCTGTGTAATCGGCCGACCGGCGCGCTTTTAGTGTGCTACCAGGGTTAATCCTTTTTAGGACGAATAAATTTCGGAGGCGCCCTTTGGAAGAGCGCAATAAATTATTTCGCAACAATGTGAGCGAAGAGAATTTTCTAAACTTAATTCCTTCAAGAAAATAAAAATGTGAAAAATATATGAAAAGGCTCCTGCGTTGCAAGAAATATCAATAAATAAAGTACTTTTAAAAAAATTAGATATTTGTAATTATAGAAAATAAATTCAAATTATTAAAAGAAATAGAATTCTCTATAAATTTATAGAAATAAAAATACTAGTATATACTAAAATTGCGTTTTTTCCAATTGCGAATTGCAATGCTGTCATTTGTCTGCTGGATTTAACTACTTCTTGATTGTTATATGAATAAATGTATAATGACAAACTTCTCCGAATAAATAATAAAATATCTTGTAATATACATATAGTTAAAATCGGACCTTTAAGTGCTCGTAAAAATTTTCTCATAAAAAAATACAAACTGACGGAATGCAATTCGGCGCACGTGGAACGTCGTTTCATAATTTTCTCAAGGCATAATAGCATAATATTCTTTTCCGCGAGTCGGCGACAGAACCTGGTTGTTAATATTTTATTGTTTACCGATATTTACCGAGTTTACGCGGTTTACAAAGTTTACAATAATTGACAAGAAATTTTGTTCTTTGAAAAATAAATTCCTTTTTCTTAGAAATAAAAAAAAAATAGAAAATACGTAAGTAACAAATATATAATAAATAATTTACAACATTCCAAAGATCAAATAAAAATTGAAACAATTATATATGACTGTTATAAGCAACATGTAATATTAAATCCTCGGTGTAGAATTTCTTTCCTCAAATATTTGCAACGTCAGTTTTCCGTGAGATATATTCCGTGATATATATTTCAGTAGAGATATATCCATAAAAATATTTTTTACATTTTCCATCGCAAAAGGCAGACTTTGTTGCCACTTAGGAGTCTTCCAGCTTTGTACGCGAACGAGAGTGATCCTAATTCTATAATAAGCCCGCAATCAATCGAGCAGCAACCGACCTCCTTTCGATCAGCGAAAGTGCTCGCTCGCGCTTAAGGGTTAAGGTGACGACGAATTACAAGCGCGGCTTTAATGTCGTGCAGCCACCGGGCGGACACGCGCCGTCGGCGTCGGCGTCGCGACGCTACGCGCGCCGGGGGAGAAAATCGGCCGCGGCCGCCTTGAAAACCGGCCGGTTAAGGTAAAGAACTTCGTGTCGCGCGTATCGATTTCGCGGTCAGCCAGCTCACCGGGGTCGAAGGGAGGGTAGGAACGTGAAGAGGGAGGGGGGGGA
>VBVQ01002127.1:0-27326 GCA_011636635.1 Tetramorium simillimum | reverse complement strand
GTGTACTTATTATTTATAAAATTTCTGTTGTATATTGCATAAATTCCTATCATTTTTGATAATATTTAATAAATTTTTTAATTTTTATTTAGTTGTCTAGTTATCCCTCTTATGATCAAACATGTTAAAATTTGTAGTGAATTTTACAGGAAAATATAACGAAAAATTCTCTCCGTGTAGATTTTTTGAACTGAAATCTAAGATAAATCTAGATGACAGAAACGGGTCGCGGCTCACCAAGGTGCGTTCCATTTCCAATCCGCCCATCCATTGATTGACCATGTTTGCAAGCAACCTGTATTAACGCAAATTCGTATAGTCAGCAATTAATCCAATGATCCTCCCTAGATCTTTATTCTTTCACGTGGCAGATACCTGACACGTAAAAAATGTGCTCGATTACGCTATGTTTCTCCGGGCGACGTGCGACGAAGGTTCGAAACTGCGTATAATTCTGCGGTTCGGACCAGACCGTGTCACCGCGGGAATCACCATGGCGAATCCCACAGCGCGTGTATATCATTTTTACAGCCCCGGCACTTCTATGGCGCTATCGAAGTTACGACCGTACGAGAATCGAAAACGTCGAACGGGACGAAGGGGGAGGATGGGTTCGATAACGTAGCCGGTAACTTGTACCCCGTATCGCCATTCGCGAAATAGTGCGTACGTGAACTGCATCGCGCGTCGATTGTCGACGGCGGATATGCCGCGACGTAAACTTCCGTTCGAGAGATTTTTCGCCGATTCTTCGTCGAGCCCGAGTGCTGCCGAACCACTCTTACCCTCTTTAGCCTCTGTGGAATTTTTTTTTTATTTAATGGAATGTATTCTCACGCATCTAACGTTACACTTTTAAATTCGTAATGTCAAATTATGTTTAATTTGAGTCATTTTTAACCATTTTTTGGATCGCCACTGCTCCTACTTAATATGTTATTAATTTAACTAAAACATTGAACTTAAATAATAATTTATTAACTATATATTTTACGTTTAAATAATAATTTCGACATATATGATAGGTAAAAATAATAAAATATTATAAATTTAAATTCGAACCATCTATATTAATTTTATTAGAATTCCAAAGTGGTCGCTTTCGATCGTATTTTATAAATAAAGCTTGGTTAACAAACATTTGTCGTTGTTTTATATTGCAACGATATATACTTTAATAATACTCGAATACTCTTACGAGATTATCGAAATATGAGTCATCCTAAAAGATTTTCGATGATAAAGGAGTTTCAAGTAGCGATAGCTAACAATAAGACAACGTAGCGTCTCGCCTTATCTCGGATAATTATAATGCATTTGAAACAAAAAATATGACACTGTAGATATCAATTGCGTGATTCCACTATATGCGGACTTGTTAGAACCATGAAATGTGCCGATTTGAAAATAATCTTTATTTCTATCTTTTATCTATTCTGTCCTTTTAGTGACCACAATGTGGATTAGAGATAAATGGGTGTCACTTATTATTGTCATTTTTCTGAATATGAGTAATCCATGCTCGATGATTTCAACAGTATTGCTTGTCTCGAACGAACCGACGTCTTATAACCATCCAGTATGACCCACTATGACCACGTATTGACTTTTTTAAATAAAAAAGGTTACAAAGATTAAAAAAGAAAATAGAGAAAGTATAGGCTTTCGAGACAAAGAGCGTTATTCTTAAGTTGCTAACCAGTAAAAATTTTCAAGGTTTTAACAAGAGCTATGTGCGATATGTGTGACATAACAATTTAATTTTCTATTATTTCACGTGCGTCCCGTGTGTCTAGCACATGAACTCTGAAACAAAATCTGTTAAAAATCTGCTTTTAGCATGGTCAATTTTTTCGTTTTGTGTGTTTCTCTCAGCGGGTTAGTTTATTTGATATGTTAGGGAAGTGAGACTTTTCTTTGCTTTAATACAGGTTTGCAAACAATGTGGCCAAGCGGATTATTTTTTTTTCTGTAGTTTCCGTTAGTTCTTGTAGACAAGACCGCATTCATTCGGAGCTCAAGTCGAAATCTAATTGCCGACCGTCTCAGTTTGCATCTCTCACTTAAATCCATCGAGCTGCGAAGTTCGACTTGCACCACTCGCAAAGTGGACGGCTCGTACGACGGAACCATCGTCATCGCTAATAACCGCCGTCGCTCGCACACGGCGCGCCGAGCTCCGAGAAATCGTAACTTGGCGTGTTTATCACCGGCGAGCCGTGCGCGGCCGGCGACGTTAGCGCGCGAGGAACGACTTCTTGCGTGGGGCGTTAAAATCGTATGGGATTTTTAAACCCCACGTTCCGCGGAGGGGACCGCAACGGTGACCCCCTGTCCCGCGGGGGGGGGGGAACCGTACCCGCCGTTCTACGGTCACCTCCACCCACGTCAACGCGCGAACTTCGCAGAAAATGATGCCGTCCGCCGAGCGTGAAACGCTTATGTATGTTGCTCGGCTCATGTAGCAACGATAATTAAAGAATTTTCAGAACAGTCTTTTCTGGATTTTTTTTACGTCCTTTCTTGACGTACCCTCAATTTGATAAAAAAACGAAAAAATTTTCAACTTGATAAAGAAAAAAAAGTATGTTTTTTTTCCCTTAAAGGAAGCTTTATGTTCACGAAATATTTTCAGACTAATTCATAATATTGAATATATAGTAATCTAAATGTATAATCTGGAAATAAATTATTTAATTTTGAAATTAAAAATATTAACGTTATAAATGTAACAAGAGATTTTACGTAGAAATGTAATTTTACGTTGAAGTATTATTAGAAACGTAAAACGAGTGTCTTATCGTTGGGTAGTCTTTAAAGTTTATACATTTGGAGAAGTTCGCTAAATTGCACAATTATACGGAGGGATCGTCCCTTATCTGCGGTATCTCCAATTTGAATTCGCCGGGCACGGTAAATTGTAAGGGCAAAGGGTGGCGATAAAAATCGCCGGAAGAATTCGATGAGATTTGGAGAAAGGGGCAAGGATAGGCGCGCTAAGGATTCACTCTCTTTCTCTCTCTCTCTATTTTTTTCTGGCCTCTTCCTTCTGCTCCCTGCCTTCTCTTTATCCTCGTTGTGGAGGGCCAAGAGTTCGCGGTGGGGCCGTTCATCAGAGGCAACTTGTCACGCCGCTGGGCATCGGGCATAAATTCCACTCCGTAATGTGACAGGTCCTCGCTCCTACCCCCGAGAAAACCATCCCATGGCCTTGCGCTACCATGTAACGGGTGTTCTTAAACTTTTCTCGTTTGCCTCAACCTCGTCTAATTGCTCGCAGCAAAAGTACCTCGGTAACGCCATTAAGTATTGCGTTCGAGGTTAATAATGAAGACAAACGAAAACCACGCTTAGTCCTTTTTATTTTTTTACTCTCTTTTAACATGGCATGACGCGTGGCTCCGTGCTAACGTGAGTGATTAGTGATGGAGAGATCCCGAGTTTAAATCTCGGCCTCTATTCCACATACAATTTTCAGCGGGGAGTCTTCAGCACCGAGGATCTTTATAGATCTAGGTGACATTAGAAACTGAAATAGAAGTCCTACTCGCCCCCATCTTGCACTACTCTTTTAATACACAAGAATAATACTCTGCGAGCAATTCTGGGATTAAATTGTTGTAGATGCTTCTTAGTATTGCTTATTTATTATTACATTTATCAGTGCTTATTATCACTATTAATTAGATTTATGCTAAGAAGAATGTAATAACAGTGTAGAAAGATTGTAACAACGAAAAATTTTTAATTGGTCATTATGTAATTGATGAGATTGCGAGACAAGATATGAGATAATGTTATGAAACTTGCAAGACAATTATTGTAAGCACAGATGTTATTATTGTACTTATTAATTCAGTATATTACAATAACGTATAGCAGTAATGCTGTCGGGAAAGCTATCGACCTCCATCAGGAAAGATAGATCGATGAGATCGGTCGACCAGTCACGGCGCTTCTACATTTCCGCCGGAAGTGGATAGCGATCGTTACGATGTTCATCGCGGTGCAACGCGGATACGTGTAAACAAGCCTCATCATAAACGACTCCATGACACGTGTCAATGCACGGAAGCGCATACATCGTGAATTGGTACGATAAAACTGATAACGGTGGAATCTGCTTGTTGTTGCTACACGCAGGAAGATGTTGAGATTTAGATTTATTATCGATTGAAACACCAGTTTTCTGGTATCGTTGCTCTCGAGGCACCGATGCGCAATCTTGCAATGGGACGGGGTTAGAGTGAAACATATGGCAGTGTTGACTTGGAACGCGCAAGAGTCAAATGCTGACTTTGAAACGCGACGGAAGTTGCTGGCAAAGCGAGATATACATGTATCATCCATCCACATATACAGTATATATTTACGTGAATGTGTATGTGCGTGTGTTGTGTGTGTGTGTGTGTGGCAGAGTCGCGATTTAACACGCTGATAGACGCGAAGATGACAACGCGGCTCGCGCGCGTTTAGGAACGCGCGTCGCGGGAGGCGTGTACGCGTTGCAAAACACGAGCAAGAAATTCGTACACGGGGAGAAGGGCGGAGCTGCATTATAAGGTCAAGTTGGGCCGAGCACCAGGAGTACCGGTAGCGCCTGGTACCGGGCGGCAAAAGCGACTTAATGTCCCCATTTGTCCCGTGCGCTCTCCGGAGGCGATTCATCCTCGCCTCCCTTTTGTGCGCCCCCGCGAGTGTCCTCCCTCCGTCCTCGGCGGTCTCTATACAAACGACATCACCGTATCACCTAAATCCCCCGCCTCCTCTCCCCACCCCTCTTCTGAAACAGTAACTCGGAAGATAATTAACGGACTCGGATTCGCCGCTCATTCTCTTTTTGTGGTTGCGCCGAATGAATTCATTCGGGTTGCCCGGGACGACGTTCCGGCTTGTTTTCGCCGCGTTTTTTCGAAGGATCCGAGCAACCCAGTCTGAAGCTTGCAATTGAAATCTGTAAATCATACTTTATAGTAGCGCCACGTTACAACCGGAGAAACGCAGTAGTTCAGAATTTGTCGAAAATGTATGCAGAATATTTATACGGTGAATTATATATAAATTAATATTGATATAAATCACTGTACTTCGTATATTTTCTTTCGCGTGAATATCGAAGGTAATCACTATGTGATCGACAAGATCAATAATCACCGATGTAGAATTGTAACGTCAAGCGACGTTATCTTATCTAGACGCGTGTATATAGATATAGACGTGTATTAAGTAACGTGACGCCGTGTAGACACGCGAATCGCTCGTCAAAAGGATTAAGTCCTTAATCTGGCGTTAAGTCTCAACGCTCATTAGCCTCCACCGACTTAATCGTGGATTGAGCGTCCGTTAGGCCGATCCGCGAACAGTTCCCGCTAACATTTCAGTTAATTCGCTTAATAACGTCGTTTAATAACGTTTCGCGCTGTTCCGGTCAGCTGGCTTTGGTAACTCTAAGGTTTATCATCGAAAAAATTCAGGCTACGATCAGCGATAATCCGTTTATTATAACTAAATTTAATTGGGATCTTGATCTTCCTCTGATAATGTCCAAGTATAATTTTGTGTTAACAAAAGTACGATTGTATGTTACACGTCACTTCGCCTAATTGGTATATTCCATTACTTTCAACCGCGGTGTGTGCTGATTTTAAAGTGAAACCCGGTTGATTAGATACAATAATTTCCAAGCCGCGTATAATAGAATTGAAATTTTAAGCGCAAAATTTTCTAGTTACAAATAAAAAAGAGTGATTACAATTTTTGCTCCGCGAATAAGAAACTTTGTCCGTACAGTCGATATGTTTATCATATTACGTCGCCGTTATCTTTTATTTTCGACGTGCAGGAGAAAGAGAAGGGAGACGGGAGAAAGAAGTAGAATCCCTTCGCGCGTGATTTCGCGCAAGAGAGGAGAGCCTCGCGAGGACGGCGACGGCGACGGCGACGCGATGTAATGGTGAACGGTAAATATTAATCTCAGGCGTTACAATGCGCGCGGGTCGTTCCGTTGTGGCCTCGAACCCGCCGTCACGTCATTCTTCAGCCCGAGCTCCTCATCACTCTCCGGACCGAGCCGTGACCAATCCGGAATAAATATTGGCGATTATTAACTCGCCACGCGGACCGCTGAGGAGGATCCATAGGGGAAGGAAGGGCCAACATCGTTCCTCGAGGTGCGAGATGGGCCACGGACGGCCAAGTCCGGTGTCTTCGTGAGATGCTTGAGACGTTAAGTGGTCCCATTAGCTACGTTCCTAGGTGGACTGTGCGGCTCGGCAATGGCATTCCTTTGGCCAGCCCGATCTTCCACCATCCCCCTCGCCCTCTTTTCCCCATTGCCCCTGTGCATTAATTCTCACGGTGCCACGTGTGGCCGCTAATATGGCGGTCCGGAATCTAGAGATCCTAGTGTCTTCCTCCGGCAAATGAACAAGATATGTTCGTTGCCGGGATATACTCCAGATTAATAATTCCGTCAGCATGAAATTCTCTCTATAAATCCTTGTAATCGTTAAAAATATATTAAAGTGATGCTAATGAACAGTGCCCTTGAACATGTTAACTTAAGTCGAGAGCCAGTTGACGCATCAACAGTATCGCATGGCCCTTAGATAAAGTATGCGAGATATGAAATAATATCGTGTTACATCATATCTTTTTTTTTAACAAGAAATGCATCCCCCCCTCAAAGGGTAGTGTGGGACTCGCCAAAGAACTATCCACTTAAACTCTTCGACCTTCACCAGGTTTTACGGAGGGCTGCCCGGAACCGTCCAAAAGCATTACTTCAGATGATTCCTCTTGCCACATCATATCTGAAGTATCATACGAAGAACTGTGAGCACCGTTCTTTGCGTCCATCCACAAATCAACGGTCGAATGGCCGTAACAAGAGGAACGACATGACGCGCGGCGTTAGCCGACTCTCCACTTCTCGCGATCGGCGCGAGATCGAGGATACCCTTTGGATGACCTCAAGGTGGCGGAGAAGAAGATAAGCCGAGCGGCGTCCAGGTGTCTGTCGCGATAGGCCGACAAAGAGCCCGGAGAGGGCCACTCGCACGTAACAGCGGGCATAGTCATCGTTGTCGTCCCGCCGGAGGGCGGTTGTGAACGGGGAAGGAGGACGGTCTAGACCTCTTTTTTCGACAAGACGGCAAGAGCGGGAGGAGGGCCGGAGAGAGGAGGAGATGGAGATGTCACCGTCTGGCCGCGCGGCGAGTCAGCGAATTCCTCGATCGTCATGAGCCACCATGACGACTTCATCCCTCCAACATGTCCTCGTCAATTAGGCGCAGAAGTGAAGTCCGTGATAAACTATTATCTACAAAATGCGACTATGCAAGCAGCGTGCAAGTTAAAGATCTAGATTCGCGTGATGATAAATGTAACTCAAGATTGTTTGTTGAATCGGGCAGCTGAATCGAGTTTCGATGCGATCTCTCGATTACGAGGAACAATCGCCAACAAAGACCTGTAATTTGTGAAGCACATTTTTAATTTACAGTTACACATGTTTTTTTCAACGTGTAGCAAATCAACGTCTCCTCTCTCGCCACGCGTTTCGTCCACCAATCGCGCACGCAAGCTTTATTTTTGAGTCTCTGAGGAAGATTAAATTTACACATAGTAGCGCCGCAGAACAATACCGGCGTTGTTTGCACGGTGTGGTAAATATTTGAGTGCCATCCCGTCGCGCACTCTCACCGTGCCACGCGTTGCTACGCCCGGCCCGGCCGCCTTCTGTTCGAGCTAGCCAAGGGCTCGAACTTCAGAGTACATACTAATTCCCTTCGCGCGCTCTTGCCGATCGTTGTTTGCTTCTGCCACTTCGCTTTAATTGTTCGCGAATCGTACCATAATGACTATCGAGCGGCTGCGGCCACCAAAGAGGAGGGAATGATACGATCGATATTAATTTCCGATCTTATCGGACATTTATTTCAAATATTTGTGCGGTATCATATTTTTAAAGAAAATGCTTTTAAGCAAAAATGTTTTCATTAGATATTTTCGTAAAATTTTGTTGTAAAAATTTACGCGTACAGCAAGCGCCGTGATTCCGGTACACGTAAGATTTCTTTACAGTAATTTTCTTTACTTGCAAAAAGCGTGCATGTGAATTCGGCGATCGATCGATCATCGCCTCCGTGAGGGTCGGAATCGCGGAGGTGGAGAGTCGGAACGGCAGTAAATAAAAATCCCGGGTTAATTTTTTTCGAACAATGCCATCGATGCTCGTGCCCGCCGGTGCGGAGGGTAGCAACCCTTTTTTCATACTGTTCAATCTCTCCCAACTGAACGTAATTCGTGTCGCCATTCAAAACGAAAGCTAATGGTATTGCTTTCCCCCTCACGAGCCTCGCGAAAATTTATCACGATCTTGCCACGAAGGATTTATCTATCGATGCCAACGACGAACAGAAAATCGTAAAATTAACTGCAAAAATCTGAAATACCTGAAAGCGTCGCGCTCGAAAATTACAGTTAAAGTCTATCGAAAGGCGTCGATATTTTTATTCCTTTATTTTAGTCTTCGATAAAGCACCTGTAAAAATTATTTATGTAATTATAACGAAATTAATGTAATTTTAAATCGTCATAGTTTTGTTCATTAATTTTTTTTTATCTATAATGTTAGCCGCGTCTGTGTGTGCAGATACATATAACGTGTAACAATGGCGCGGATAGCGCGGGCTCTGGTTGGTTGACTTGGCCTCGGTCTAGTTGGTCCCTCGTCTGGTTGATAGGACTTTATTTCTCTCTTGCTCTCGTTGCGTTTCTCTCTAATATTTATCTAGTTGCTTATACACACTCTGTACTTAACTCTCATTGGTTCCCTCTTTTTCCCTTTTTTTCTCAACCTTTCTCATATTTCTTCCACATATATTACCGCTTATTTATACATTCAGTTTTCGCCGTTGTGCTTGATCGAATCTGCTCCCTTTACTAGTCAAACAAATTGCAGGATTCCGCATACATACGGATTGATAAATATAATTGTTTCATTTTTTTATTTTACAAGATACACTAACGTTTGCACTTTTCTTGCTTCACGCGGACTGTATGAAAAATTACGAAATACGCGAGTATTTAATATTTCTTTGAGGTGTACCGCATAGCTGAAATCCACCACATGTGATTCTACATTAACGATAGTTCTTAAATCAATCCTCGTCCGTCACATTCTTACACGCGTGGGCGTGGAATGCCTCGCGCGGCAGCAGGTAACGAACCAAGCTCATTACTCGTCGTCACGTGTCATTCGTGACCTCGTCGTAAATGAAGGGAAACGAGGAGAGGCATCGTCCGACTCGGCTATCCTCCTTGGATCGTCTCGTTACGGCCATTCGTCATTTTCACCTCCGCGAGAACGATAAGCTACATACACTTTTTTGTCATTGCATTTACAAAATTGCATCATTGAGATTAGAAGTTCTTAGGTATAACAACACGATGTAAGGCGCTAATAAAAAGATTTCATTAAAATTAACAATTAAAATTAACATTGCAACGATTTAAATTAATAGCTAATGACTGAAATAATTAATGAAAAGCAAAATGTACTAATATGGTCGAGAAAGAGAGAGAGAGAGAGAGAGAGAAAGAGGGGAGGGAGTAGGGAGGGAGAGAGAAGGGAGCTAACTAATTATATTAAAACCATATTCCTCATAACTATCTAATTATCTCGTTAATGACGCCGCTCTTAATAGATGCGTAAAACGCGTTCGTCGAGGCGTACAATGCGTTACCTCTATCTCGCCCCGCCTGGTTACGGCTATCCGTCATTTTCACACCTCGGAGTGATAGAAACGCGCGCGTGAGACGCTTTCGAGGAGGAAACGCGCGCAATTGTACGTCGCAGGCGGTTGCGACGGCGATAAGCCACGCCGTCGTCGTCGTCGTCGTCGTCGTCGCCGCGTCGCTTCGTTTCGCGCCGACTTCTCGCATGTCGCGCTGCATAAAATTAACTCGCGAATTAGTCCCGCGCACACGCAACGCGAGTGTAGACACATCCCCGAGACACGCACACGCGATGCACGTACCCGCTTACGACGCGGCGCGATGTCGCGATTCACCTTTAATGCGCTCGAGGCTTATCGGCGGGATAACGCAATAACGACGTAATAGCGTTGAACTTTGCGAAAGAGAATCTTCTTTACTGTGAGAAGTAGATGAGTTATTCATCGATAGTTATCGAAGCGGAACAAAAACGTGATAAACTCGCGTTGCTGTGTGTGTGTGTGTGTGTGTGTGTGTGTGCGTGCACACGTGTTACGGAATAATCAATTCGACGATGTACGATTATTTTATAATGACTGTTAAAAAGCAATATATTATTCATGACATTATTCATGACATAATTAAATTGAAAATCGCTATCAGCGATACAGTAGTAGTACTGCTGTGTTAGTAGAATGTAGTAGTGGCTACAGTAGCAGCAGCACTGTCTAATTTATTAAGACGAGCCATAAGTCACTTTTGTGTTACAAAGGACACGTCACAGATACGGAAAAAAAAAAAAAATGAAAAAGATGGCGGTATTTCTGCTATTATGCATCCTATCTTACAATTAGTGTAGTCTTCATATCTAATCTTAATATCAATTGTTCTTGCGCGTGACTCACGTGTGAACCCGCGTATATCGTATTGGGATTCCTTTGTAGATACTATGCCATCTGCGTCATTTCGAGATGTCTTTCGGGACTATCTGTAAGGAAACATCTCCTGACGAGGTGACATTTGAAAAACGAATTTTCTATCAGTGTAAAACTTCTTCTTTTTCCTAATACTTTTTAGCGTATCCTTATGGAATTTCCTTTTTTGCCAAGTTTCTTCCTCTTTTGTCAGTCGCGATTCTATCGGATACGCGACTTCTTTTGGCCGTAGCAGTTAAGTACAGCTCGTTGGTATCAATTTGGCATGTTTCCCGCGATGGAACGGCGGCTAATTCGCCAGAACGGAAACGGTCTTTACCTTAGCCACGGCCGAAAAAGGACCCGACCGATCGCTCTCAGACGCACGTCTTGTGTGTGTTGCAGGGATTGGAACGCGACGGGCAACGTACGCGTGCAGGAATCCTGGCCGACGTGAACGACTCTCGCCGCGACAATGTCGAACCATTCCACCACCGAAGGATCAGGCTCCTTGATTGTTTCGCGCGCTACGGTGAGTCTTCCTTCAATCCTGAGAAGATTAGATCAAGCGAAAGAGAATCGAGCAAGGCGTGAAACTTACTAGACACTCGAGATTGATTACTTTTGCTGAGAGACGCGCGCGGTCCCTACCGGGTGTTCCTCACGAGAATTTTTGGAGCATTTTACGGAAAATTTGGATTCGATTTGTATCAACAATGTAATCTACGTATTCGTAACTGACTCGATTTTCTTTCTATGCTTACGTTATAGGCCGGATAATAATTTAAAAGCAAACAGAAAAGCGTTAAATTAGTTTTATTTAAGTTATTTGTGCAAAAATTAGCTTTGAATCTCAAAAATTTACTTAAAAATATGAACATTATTTCATTCGTGACGAACAATCCAGAAAGAAGTTAGATGATAAATTGAAAAAAAAACATTTTCTTGCGGTTTTGATTTTATTCAACCGCTTGCTAACGAGCGCGTCGAGTTGCGAAACTGCTTGGATTCAAATGAACTCGATATAACGATCGGCCGTTTAAGCGACGATTTAGGGCGTGACAGTGTCAATTTTTTTTTTGCATTCGTCCGTTAACGTAGAAAGTCGATTTTCACGTGAGTACTCGCGCGAACGGCAAATTGACTCGGGAAGTCGATCGGTGGTGGTTTGTCCATGAAAGTATCGCAAAACACCAAGGATCGTTTTTTGCGCGTACTTTGCGCGCGCGCGTTGCGCCGACTCGCGATCTCTACGACAAACGGCGATCTCTATCGGCCGTTTAATCGATCCATCCTATCGATCCTTACAACGAGCCGAGAAAGCTCTCACGCCGTGACCGATCCCGACTCGATTCCTCGCGGCCGGCGGATTAAATCGGGACGCGGATGTTTTGCCCCAGTTTCACTTGACAGGCCGATCTGCACGGCGAGTTCGTTCCGCTCAGGCAAACTAGGCGATTGGCGGCTTCGATAGTCTGCCGATCTTACGATCGATCGACCGACTCGCTCTCGTCGGATCGCCAAAATCGAACAGCTTGACCCTCGCGCGAACGGCGGAGCCGGTCGGCGCACCTTGTCACCGATCGTTCCGCCGCGGCGGTCGCTTTAATTACAAAAATAAGTCAATGACGAGGAGGGGGGGGGGAGGAGGAAGGGGGAGAAAAAAAATGGCACGGCGAAAAAATGCTTCGCGCCATCAGTCCTCGCCGCTCGCAAGAACGGGCCCTTTCGTCGCGCTCAAACGAGTAAACTCGAGCTTGTACGCCTCTCTCGAGAATACCGGCCCTCCAACGCTCCCATTTCGACATCGCCCGTACGTACGGGCGAGAATGAGTCGTTCTTTGAGCAACGTCCACCGAGCAAATTGGATAGGCGGAGCGCAGTAGCCGGGGAAGTACGTGGAACTAACCGATTTCGAGCTGATCCGGCAAGATTTCCGTCACATCGCCCGTGACAGACGACACCTATGATGTCGCACGTTAATTGATAATCAACAATGTTCCAACGCGAAAGAAAGCCCATATTTCACATTTTTGCTCGCCCCCCCCCGGCTTGGTCGGTTTGAATCGAAAAGTAAATTTAATTAGGGACAACGCGATAGCGTATAAAAATATAATCGCCTCTTTTGACGACTCTTTAGGAAGGTACGTTTCGAGATGAATCGGGATATAAAATATTTCAATTCCCGAGTCGAAATTCGATTCGCTCTCCAGTCCCAAATCGCCCGCCGTTCTTGCGTGCACATTGAGGCGCAATGTATCGTGCGGGCGATTAAAAATTGAAACGTCAGGTGGACGGCCTCCGATCGATCGGTTCGCGCTCGAGGTACGTGCCGCTCCGGCGACGGGTATCCCGAATTTTTTCAAGAGGGAAAGCCTCCTCCCAGGCGAAGAGGGGAATGCGCCCCGTCATTCCACGGATCTCCCCGGCCCGGGAACCTCGAAATGGAACCCGAAGTCCTCCATCGAGGGTGACAGCTATGAAATCGTTCGTGATTGCTCCTCTCACTTCGCGGCCCCCCCTCAATCTCTGAAGCTCTACCAAGCAGTTATCCGAAGGCACTGTCGATCAGTTCTTCCGCGCGGGACTTCTTTTCTCTTGAAAAACACGGCGAAAATTATCTCTGCTCAAAATAACCTTAATATAAGTCCCTGAAATAAGATCGTCGAGTGAAATGATAATGGAGGTAATTTGATACAAGACGAAAAAAAATGTTCAAGTGCACAAAAAATTATTTCGACGAGGCCGTGCTGCTCGGTAGAGAAGTCGTAAGAGAATAATTTCTATCAGAGTTGACAAGCTAAGACTTACCTATCGCGCGTACCGTTCCACGATTCAAACAGCACAGTGATTTATAAAGCTTTCGATAAATATTGTGAACGTCTGTCGCATGCTGAGAGTTTTCGCGGCGCAAAATCGTTCCGGGATCACGCCCAAATGGCACGGCTTATTACACCGATAATCGATTCGGCGGATCTGCATCGCGGCTCGTTCCGTGCCGGCGATTTTTCTCAGGTGCGCGATAGTGCTGATTCATGGAAACAGGAGAGAGCAAGGGTAAGAAGAGGCAGCCGTGGAAGGTACGCGCGGTCCTTCGGGCGAGATTAACACGTCAAAGACGACGCGCCCTCTCTGTCTCAGCAGTTGCCTTGTAATTCCCGGTGGATACAGGACTAATGGGTTATTTCAGGTAATTAGCCGCGCGGCATCGTCGCTCCCTCCACGCGAAGGGTCCCTCCGCTCTCTCGCTCTTTCTCGCTCTCTCTCTCTCTCTCTCTCTCTGCCCTTCTTTCGTTCCTCTACTCGCCCGATTTTCCCCGCGTCGCAATCTCTCGCACACACGCATCGTACGCGGGACGTGTCGCCGCTTTTTTTCGCCCGGGTGCCGATTGACGATCCGCAGGGTGCTTGGATGGACATATTCTTAATCAGCCGGAGCCGATATACTCTCGACGATTTACTTTCACATTGTACGGCCAGCCGTTAATTCACGGGACTACGTTGTAGTCGGTGTAGGCGGGGCTAGTCGAGGGGGTAAATTGCAACAGTCATCGCAAAGCTCTGCGCCTTTCACGATTGCAACACCGTTGCCGTTACGGAGTTTCGTAGTCAACATTGGCGAAACGGCGGGTGGATAATGGCAAATTCTGCAGCAGGCGCGACAGAATTCGTGACTGCGACTAACCCTCCCTGAATCCAGTGCTGCATCGAGTGTTATTCCGTGTTTTGGCGAGGATTAAGATCGAGAAACGCTAAAATGTGCTTCGAAGAGAATTTATTTCTACGTAAATAAATAAAGTTACAAAAATTAATGAATAAGAATGCTTCACGGTTTAAATAAACTGATATTGACATTTACTGTGCATTATCAATATGATTTCAGTTTGGTTTTTCTCGACTTTTGTAATAAGGAATAATTTAAATCACGGTCGAAGATTAGACTTTTTAATCGGAACGATCTATTTCCGTCGAGCGTGAAAGGCGCGCGTATTGTGGCGCAGATTCCCGTGCGATTAATAATATCGCGATCGAGCAATTAAATGTGATCGCGCGACTGCGAATTCGGTAATTATGGCGCTAATGATGGGTAGCTCGCGACAGCTTCCTTCAAACTCCGGTGGAAGAAGGTCCCGCTCGCTCGCTCGCTCGCGCACGCAAAAGAGTATCCATCGAAGGCGCGAGGCGAGGTAGATCGTCCAAGAAATCGTCTTTGCCGAGTCACGCTGTGTAACGAACTTCAGCTGGGTGCTAGTTCGAGAAGACGAAGCCTCCTTTCTCGAGTCCGAATCGCGGTTAGCCGTTTCGCCGTAACGCAACGAAAGAAGGTCGTTACGGAGGGAAAGATCAAGGGTCAGTTTCGTTTCGAAGCGACATCGGCACGACGGTCCCTGAAACTTGTGCTACGTGGCCAAGTCTCGGAGCTCTGTTTTTCTAACATCGCTGTCATGTGCTGTTTCGACAGCCTGCTTAGAAAAAGCTACTTAATCTCGAAAATCTTTTAAAATAAAAAATAGTAAAGAGATTGAGAGGAGATTTGTTTTCGCCTCGACGCGGTCGTTTCTTCCATCTCAAGAGAGAGAGAAGAGAGAGAGAGAGAGAGACTTCTCTTTCGACTCGAGGTTCGTTCTTTCACGCACATTCCCCTTCTGGCTTCGTGGACGTTTCGCTAAAATCGGATCGGCATCTCCCGATCGGCTCTTGCGAAGATTCCTCAATGACAGCCGATTAAGGACGATTCGCCGCGAGAATGGGAACGGGCGTCGGCGAAACGTCGGCGTGGCGGGAACGGCGCGGGGTCCGCTTCGTTAATTCCTGATTTTCCTCGGTCCGCATCACTTTTTAATTGACGCCAGAAATTGAACCAGAGAGCGGGCAGAGCGCTCTGGCTGGCCGCGCGTCCGTTCTCGCAGAGTCATCCTCCGCTACCTCCCCGTCACCTTCCTCGCTCTTCCTCCGAATCATCCACGCTGGCTCTCCTCGTCCAGGATCGGATTAAGCTGTACGTAATGTGGAAGATTATACTGTCATAAGATTGCCCGCGCGACGCGCCTCGTTATTATTCGGGATATTTGCTTATTACGTCAGGCGGGAGTCGCTTTACTTAACGTACTTGCTCAAAACGAATTGGTATTTTTCCTCGCGAAGATAATTAGACTACAAACTGTCGCATTGATATCTCCATAATTTATTTTCTATTAACATACATTTCTTCTTCTTTGAATCACGATAATAAATTTAAACCTGTTATTTTCTTTTTCTTGTAGAAATAAAAACTTTTTAATGTAATGGCAATGTGTGAATGTTAATTCCTTGAAGAACGATACAGATTTTAAATTCGGAAAATTTGCCGATTAACTTGCTTTCGTCTAACTCACTTATTCCAAGCAGACCATTACTTTCGAGCCAAATTGTATTTTTCCTGAGACGTGGAGCTTCCTACTCTTATTATGCATACATGTAATAAACTTTCTTGTGCCACATAAAACCCACTTTCAGCGACTTGCGAGTTTAATTTAAGAATCATTAAAAAAATCGTAAAGAATTCACAAAATAGGACAATGTCCCCGACGAAATCATATTTCCTCCGTAAAATCGAGAAGTTCCGCGTTCAAAGTTTTTCTTCTCTCTCCGCGGAAAAAGAAACTCCCAGGATCTTCGTACGAGGCAGATCTTTGGATTTCCGAGCGGTTTTCCTCTTTTCGAGTAGACTCAGGTCGAAGGCAGCGCCGTCGCGCTCGCAGACCGACGGCGCACAGTTTCTATCGACTCGCCAGGTGTTCCAGTCACGTGTCAGTTTCCGCTTGTCGGTTTCCAGCTCACCGAGATGCTGCCAATGACACCGATCTTTGTCCCACCCCCGCTCGTCACGCGCCAGCTCGCCTACCTTTTCCCATCCGTCGCGTTTTCCCGCTTCTGTCCTCTCCCGCGAGAGCTGCAACTCGTGCGAGCGGGCGTGCAGGGCCGACCCGGGTCGGACCAACCCAGGTCTCCACCTGCTCCGCTGCGTCTCGCGTCTCTCCTCCTGGTGAAACCAATGTCGCCTCTCCGCCGGACCGACACACGCGATGTCGCCGTCGCGTCGCGTCGCGTCGCGTCTCGTCGCGTCGCGTCGCGTCTCGTCTCGTCTCGTCTCGTCTCGTCTCATCTCCACCTCCGCCTCCTAGTCGTCGCTGTCATCGGCAGGAGCTCTCGACTCGCGTAAAAATAATTACACTGAAAGAGAGGATTGGGTACGGATTGCGAATCTTCCATACCTTCGCTCGCGGCTTTCCATCCGTTCGACGGCCATTGTGAGGATGAACGAACGAACGAACGAACGAACGGACGGACGGCTTAATAAGCTCGGCACGCCGGAACGGGCGCCGATAAAAATTTATCCGCCTCGAGTACCTCTCTCTCGAATCGAGCCGCAATCGTGTCTATTCCGAAACGTCTACGATTTCTCTAAAATGGATTTACCGCGGGGCTTGGGTACTGAAACGTTGCGCCGTATTATGGTAAAAATCAATATCGGCTTCGACTTATCTTATTCAGACAATCGGTGCTCGAACGAGAAAGAAAATGAAAATTATTGAATTTATTTTCAGATAATTAAGTATATTCAATATATTCGATATTGTGCTGTGAATTATTATTATTACGTAGAATGTTAATTATATTCGATCCGAAATATTAAAGGTTCGATTCTGTAAGATTTAATAAATTCCTCGTAGCTTGTAATCAATTGTGCGCGCTTCTCAGAAATAGAAATAAGAAAAGCGCCTCTCACAAAGGAGAGCATGTCGGATATCGAGATGTCCCGTCAGATAATTATTCATGATTATTAACAGTACGATATACACGTGGCGCGTGTACGTGAACGCGAAAGAGAAGGTGAAAGGCTCGTGGGACACGCGGGAGTTAATAAAAAAGCTCGCGAATGCGCTTCGCCTCGACGCGCCGTGACAAACGATCATCGATCTGCGAAAACAGTGGCTCTCGCTCTATTTTGCCGTCTGTTTTTTTTTACACATATATATAAATTCCCAAAAGACCGGTAGCAATTGCAATCAGTAAGTTTATATTACCACTTCGTCGACGATGCCACCCCTCTTCATCAACGCGGCAACTCGTCGACGGCCATTTACACATTCGGTTTTTGTTCGTCATTTACAAAAGCGGCTTGTTATCCTTTTTTCCCCCCCAACTTTAAACAACTCTCATCGGCGTAACAAGTGTGCCATTGAATTTTATCGGCGTGATAAATACGTCAGTGTCTTGTGACCGTGATAACTGATGTTATTTTACGACAGTTGTTGAAATAGAGCGGTGTCGAATATATACGTTTGAAAGAAGTGTCTTTGAATTTAAATTACTTTTATCATCCACGAGATTGCTTTGATTGTTTAATTATCACTCCCACATTGATATATGATGTGAAATACCTTCGAGCTTGCCTATTGTCAAAATTCGCCTAATAATGCTGAATACTGTAATAATGACAGGTGTATATGGGATTGAAAGTATAAAATCGAATTTCCAATTACAAACATTTTTTATTTAAATTCAGCTTATTGTTAGTTCAATGCTGATTCTGTTTATTCTTTTAATCGTGTGGAAACAGTTGCATTCTCTCAGAATTTTAACATGTGATCATTTTGTCATTCCTGTGAATTATTTATTTTCATATATATTTAATTGATTATCCCAATTTACATTCGTCGTTATTACAAAATAATAATCTTAATGGAGTAAGCGGATTTTATAAAACGTCTTGTTTGTCTTTTTAGAGCCGGACCCATGTGCATCAGGACGCTGCTGCGCGGAGCTGCCCCAGCCCAGAACCAGTTATGAACATATGATTAAGCTCGTTTTAATAAGTTTTTATGTAGACCTTACGCGTAAGGATGTATAATAAAAATAAGTGTTGAATAAACGAGATACGTTGAGACAAATGGCCAGTGATTCCGTTGCGACAAGTACATACGTAGCTGATGTAAATTAAGTCATCTATCGATCGCGTTGTAATTCGAAATATGGGATAATTGAAGATTAAGATTGGATAAGACGCAGGAGTAAAACAGAACGCTATGATTGAGGCTCGAGGGAGAAGTGCGAAGAATCCGAGGTAAGCTCTAATTTCGCCTCTTAATTTCTCTAATTATAGTCGGGCGAATAGCGTTACGATTTCATCGGGATTCTCGATTATATTGCGATTATCGAATTAGAGATAATTGGGATCGTCATCGGATATTAAAATAAATTTGCATTCATGAATCAGGATACTTTTTCGAGGAGATTACAGCTCCTCGATATAGATCCGCCATGTTTCGAATAAAGACGAATGGCCGACCGCGTTTAATTTTCTGATGCGAGCGACGAGGGTCGAAGGAAGGGCGGATCTTCTTGGCTCGTCTTCTCTGCCAACGTCGTCACCGTAGAGATGAGAGTATGGCTGCTTCCCCGGAAATTCGCGTGTAATTTTAAGAACCGAATGAACATTCTGGTGAAATTGATACAGAATACGATAAAGAATAACAACTGTTTGAATGAAGATTCATAGCGTATTATTAATATCTTTTCTGCGTTTTTTATTTTTAACACTTTCATGAAAACACGGTGAGATAGATTTATATATTCGTAATTCAAATTACGTTTTACAATTTTGTATTGTTATTGTCAGGATATATCAAGTCAATCAAACATAATATTTCATTGAGGTTTCTTTTGTTAAAGATAATTATAGATAATTATAGATATAATTATTTATTTTGTACATTTCAAGGTAGACCCTGTCTTAGAATTTAGCCTTTGAAGTATTTTTAAAGATATTAGAACGTGTTGTATTATGAAAATCACATTATACGTTTCATCTCGCGATAAAGCCGGTGCGCATCTACCGTGTTTTCAGTTTATCATTCGATAGAAGCGAGTAGGCCACTCGCGATCTTCCCGACAAAAGCGAACACTCGGTATATATAAGAAAGGAAGATATTGGCCCGTCTTTTCCATCTAGTAGTCGTCACCGTGGAGACGACTGGCGTAGTCGTGGGTGTTCTCCTGAATTCTCGATCTCGGAGAATCTGTCTCCTACATGGACGGGCGAACCCTCTCCGGAATCTAACCCACCCTTGGCGTTGCGGAGGATCGCAAGGACGAGGGTTGCCGGCGAGGTCTCGCCTGATTGGCGGCCGTGGACTATCGACCAACCCGAGACCAGCCCTTTGTTTTAGCCACCACCCTTGCCGGTATCGAGGGTATCCAACTTAAAGTCGGGTCATTGAACGTCCATGAGATTTCGGTCGGCTTGTTCTGTGAAAGAATAAAAAATGAGAAAATTACGCTGCGAGAAAATGTTCCGTAAATATTAGGTGATATCTTTTTCATTGTGTAAATATGGTTAAATTATGGTTTATAAATTACACTCTTAAATGTGAAAAAGTAATATCAGAGATGACACATCGAGGAATACTGATAAATGATAAAATAATAAGAAAATAATTTAAAGGACAATGTTGTCAAATAGCAAACAAACGAGCATTTTTATATTTACCAGAAAATTCTCTTCAGGTTTAAAGATCCGCGACCAAAGAGGCGATTGGCGGCGATCACGTATACTAAATCGCACGTCGACGTTACAGCAGAGCACATCGCATTCTCGCTCGGCGGATCGATGATGCAGCACGTGCTACGGCCTTGTAATACACTGCGTTCACCTGCATACCATACGTCCCTGCTGCACCTCGGCTGCTTAGCATAATTAGTGTCTGATGATTAACAGGCGTGCATCAGCACCGACTAATGGCTTAATTAATTCACGCGTGCTAATACTGTCTCGCTGCGGAGATCGGCCAGGCATCTCGTAACTTCTGCTGCTCCAATTTGAAATCGCGCACTTGCCGCACTCCATGTGACTGCTACCTTCTTCGAAGAAACCATTTGTCGCGCACTTTGCGTAATCCCGATTCTCTGATGCGGCGAAACACCGAGGAAGAAAAATGGCAAATAATAAATCAGTTTATTATTTCGTACAATCGTGTATATTTAATTAATATTTTCCTCGTCTATTGATGTCTCACTTACTTAATTCTTAAATAATGATTCTTTTGATGTCTTCGCGAATAGCAGTCAATTATCCAACAGTTCAGCATTCACGTTAAGGATTCGTTTTTCTGTAACGTATCCGGAATATATATCGGATTACGATCGATTCTCAATACGTTCGTATTTTCATAATGACGGTCGGAGCGACGGTATATTTCGTATACGTCACATGACATGATCGGCACAACGGCTTAATTAACATCGGCATTATTTTAATTGGCTGCGGTTGCATATCGGGATATACATATGTGTCTCAAATTATTCTTAGTACGGCGTGCGCGCAAGACTTACACAATCGTGCACGCGCACGTACGGGGTGTGTATTATTGTTAGTTCAGTTTAAAAAAGAGGGTGAAAACGTAAGAGGAATATACGGGGCGAGGCCGAACGTGGCCGCGCGGCTTAGCCGTCAATCAGCCCTCTCTCCCTTGCCAAATTACTGTCAAACGCAATTAGAATTGACGTGGAAGGCCGGGGCTAAATCAAAATCGCGAGGTAAACCCCCTCGATAACGATTTCAATCCCGGAGGCTATGCTCAGTCGCAATTTTCTCCCGCCGCTAATTAATACACCTCGTATCGTACGTCAATTCGACAGTTCCACCTCCTCTCTCTCTCTCTCTCTCTCTCTCTCTCTCTCTCCCTTGTTCCGTTCCGCTGCCCTTCGCCCTTCCCTTTTATCTCCGATTCGATTCGTTCTGATATACGACGACCATTGGCGAAAAAGAGGAGGCTATATTTTTCGGAGGTACATATTTCGACGGTAGCGTGCGGAACGCGAATCGATATCCGCGGACAACGGAGATGGACGTAAATTCATTGCGAATCGGTAATTAAAAAAGAGTTGCACAAATTAGCCGTGGCTGCGTGAACGTACGTACATACATACACGTTGCGTATGTGTGATAATGTTTTTTTTCCGAAATGCTCGGAGTTAATTTTTATGGATTCTCAACAGGATCGTAATAAATACAACGTATAACAACGTTCTATATTTTTCTAACATGTAACGAAACTAAAATAATTTTTAAAAATTTACTAATATTATATAAACGAATTTATGAAGATGTAAATTTGTAACGATGGGAGCAATACCCGTGAGTTTTTGCGCTATCGTTTTACTTGCTACAATTTTCTTTATTTGTCCCTTTTCTCTCGCAAGACCTCATTGGGGAAGAAATTGAAGTCTCGCGAAGGTAAATCTCTCGCCGAATCCATGCCAGAATTCCTTTTTTTTTCTCGCTGGCCCCCATTTTCCTCCAAAGGAGACGAGGTCCTCTTTAGAGGTAGAATGATATATATTAAAGAAATGCTTTTTGGCAATAAACAATCGGGCAACGAGGGTCGGAGGCAGTTAGGTGGGGCATTAGGGTGAATTATTCTGGCCACCCAGCGTAAAAAGACCGATGAATCACCGGAGTAACGGGGTTCTTGCTCTCCCAATGATGTTGTATCTTGTCCTATGGCCTCTTAAACTCGACCTTACGGCGGTTTCGTCCCCCGTCTAAAACCTAACACGCTCGTTCCTGCCACTCGTTCTCTTTGTACATAATGCGATAATGTGATATATTTTCCGACTTCATTTTTTTATCTGACAAGTTAGTCTTTAGACGCAAACAAAATAGGGAGTCAAATTATTAAAGATTCAATTATATTAGATTTTTTTCAAAGCGAAGATAAACGCGCGATGATTTAAGTGTAAAATTATTAGCTTCATACACGCGCGTATGCAATTTATACGTTTATTATTTTATTTGACGTAACATAATAAAGGAAAATTTTATCTTCGTTTGTAAAAATTGGGATTTCTAGGCATACTAAATGCACCATCATTCCCAACGCGACAGCTGCAAATGCTGCTGCGATCCGCAGCAGCCATGCTCCCGTGCATCTACAAATACGCGCGGAACGCTCGTGTAGTCGTGAGCGCTCGTGCATACACACGTACACGCGCGCGCACACACGTATCGCCGTCAGTACCGTATTACCCGGGGTCGGGACTTTTTCATTACGGTAAGAGCCGATTGCATTTTTTACGTCTCCCAACGACGGGGGTGTCCAATCTGGAGAATCGCGTGGAAGGAGGGCCATCTAATCACGTGTTCCTGGCAATCGTGTCCTGCGTCGATCCTCGCCAACCCCGCTTCTCGAACGGCCACCCTTTCATCCCCGCGCCGGCGTGTCCTCATCCTTGGACACAATCCTCTTCTAGAGAGAACGAAGAGCCTTTTATTCGACGGCTGTAGGGGCGACTGGGACGCGGCTTCTCTATCTCTCTCTCTCTCATTTTCTCTCTTTTTCTCGTCTTTCTCTTTCTCTCTCCATCTTCACGTGATCTCCTTTTTTTCCCTTTTTTTTTTGCGCCACACAGACCGCCCTTTCACTATCCGGGGACGCCTCTTCAATCGGGCTTAGCCGCCCGGCGTAATTAAGCCGCGATTGAAAATTAATCATCGGATCGATTTCGTGCGTCGGCGTCGCTTGCGACTCTTCTCCGCGGAAGGAACGATAAAAAGGAGCCTCCACCCCCCCCCTCCTCCCTACTCTCTTCCATCAGGATATCGGAGCGAACGCTGGGAGCCGGATGAAGGTGAAGGTCCTTTGATCTCGCAGGGCATCTCTCCCTCTGTCTCTGCAGGACGCGCGAGCTCCTTGCGCCAATTATCTCACGCCTACGTTCATTATTTTTGCGGTTCCGTCGGCGGTGGTTTATTTCCTACCTTCGCCTTCGTCGCGTCTTGTTTCCCCGCGTAAGAGGATTTGCGTGACGCGATCGTGACCCCGTCGCTCCTGGGCGAACGACGGCAACTCCGACGTCAGCGTCGACGTTAAAGGTACGCTCATTGAAAAACATCAGCATCCTTTCAATATGATTGCGAGAGATCTGTGTATTCGATGACGCATTACAACTGCTCTACTTTTCGTTTATTTAATTGCTGAACTGTCAATAATGTGCAATTTTCCTTTAGTTTTAATTCTTTAATACTTTCTGTAACAAAGTTAATATGCTCGAGTGAGCCGAATATGTATTTAACTTCAATTTACTTTCGGTCGTAATAGCCTAACAGGTGACATTATGATCCGGAGGAGAGTTTATCTTCTTCGTCATCAACATAATGATGCCCCGGAGAAATTTTTCATGCCACATCATTATCTGTTGTCGCATTACTTCCTTGTTATTATCCGTCGATTCTAGCGGAAGTTCAATGTACTCGCATTTACTTGTCCCACATCGTGAATAATCGGTCGAATTCACCTATCCGGAAGAGCAAATCGGAAACGATGGGATCGGCTGACGACGGAAAGAATTAAAGACTCGTCGTTGTCGGCAGTCTTACAGCTTCCAGTTTCGAGCCGAGCCCGGGAAGCTCAGACGGTCGAGCGAGCCTCGGTCTGCTCTTCCTCCTCATCCTCGCGAAATCCCAATAATCCGCGATGAGACACAGATTGAGTCCATGGACGGTGGAAAAAAGCGCGGAAGGAGAAGAAGGGGGAAACGAGGAGGAGGCGGGATGGGAAAGCGCGGCGCCGGGAGAGGTAGAAAGAAAGCTACGCGGCGGGAGAAGAAAATTGGAATCTTTCTGGAACGGAGGATGATAAAATTGCGGATGGTCAGGTGTTACCGTAATCCGGATTGAGACGAGCTGCGGCCGAGTGGTACATGCGCCTCACCGCTATATAACGATATATACGTATGTATTGTACATGTACCTTGGTTTTCTCGTACAGCATCTACGATCTCATTTTGAAATGTCAATGTACTCGACTCGTTTTCAATTATAAAGAAAAGTCGTTATATTTTATCGGAAGTGTCAGACCTGTTAAATTTTATGTACATTTAATTAAACGAACATATCATTTAAAAATCTAGCTTATTGTTTAACCTAGTTGGAATTAATATCCAACATCAAATTAATTACTTCAATTCTAAACCCATCTAGTTAATATGTTCACTCAATTTTTAAGAGGGCTGAATTAAAAACAAAAGCCAAATAAAGGGAACACGCGAAGAAGCGAAAATTAACCGAGATATTAAGAAGATTTGCATAAAGGGAAAGAAATCCGGAGTACCAATCTGTTATCGTTATTAATTCGAGATTCTTCATTATTGTCGCGGGTGCGTGCAACTTTAATGGCGGACGCATCGGGTAGATGGCTGCATCGCGGCCTTTGACAAACTCCGTAGGGGAACCGATTCGTGTAGACCGATTTAAAAAACACGACCGACCGCTAACGGCCCGCGATTATTTTAATTCAGCCAGATAGGGCGAGCCCCGAGAGCGGGACTCGTAATTTGTTTCGAGATCGTATCTTCAAAGTGGCTCGTAGTCGGCATGAGGGAGGGAATATTCTCTCTCCGATTCAGGATGAGGAATAGGACGTCCTGGGCGTGGGTCGCCCCGGGAGAAGCCCGCATAGAGATCGCCGGCAGAAGGACGAGCAGAAGGGAGGAGCCCTAGGACCGTCTCAATCTGTCCACTCCTAGTAATCACCGGCGAAACGGCCCGGATCGGCGGCCATCCCCTTGTCTCCCAGTATCTACTTTGATATCCTAATTCCTCTCTCTTTTTTTTTTACTCTCGCGTGTCGTGAGTAGCAATTTTTTCAAAATTTGGAAACTACTTCAATTATCAACATTTAAACGAGTTTTAAAAAAAACTTGGTTCAGAAAAGAGGAAGCTTTCTCAAGAAATATAACATATATCTTTGAAATATAATAATATTGCAGAATACTGAATACACTGTATGTTAAAAAATATGCTTATAGATATGCTTCTTGGAAAAGCTCTTTTTAAAATTAGAATTCTAGAATTTTTTTTAACGAAAGCGTTTAAGCGTTTATTGCCGATTCAGCAACAACTGTATCTATATCTCGATGAATGTTCTCGAAATTCCGAAAAATATCTATCCGGTGTATTCACTTATTCTTGAAGACCAGACTATTCTATAATACCATACGACAATCATATGCGAACAGTTTTTCGTGGAAATTTTTCGCGCGTTTTCTTCGCAACCGCCGGCGCAGCGATAGGACCGGGAGGTCAGGTCTACCACGCTCGTTCCCGTATCGTATATCGCACATATCGCGTCGAAGGATCGGTGTAAGCCGGTAGCGCGGCCTGTTCCCTCTACGGCGCGGATACAGCGGCCCAAGCCGCAGCAGCCGTAGCCACATTCGATGCGCACAATTAATATCGGGCCGTATCTCCGATCTCTCATTATTACCTGGCGTCCACCGATGCGTGTGGGTGTCAGTTATTCCCGTAGGAACCGAACGGTCGCGCGTGTGTGCGTGCACGCGGCGGTACGGCGGTGTACGCGCGTATTGGTACCGGCTACCGTACACCACGGGACACCAGAGTCGGCCATGCATCACCCTAACGAGCCGGGCATCGCGTGCCGATCTGTATTAAGGATTTATAATCCTCCGGACGCCAGAGAGCTCCTAATGTCCCGGCCGAGCGCGAGAGATATTTGCCTATACGCCCGCTCGCGCGAGCGATCGCGGCGGATACGAGGGAGGCAGGTCCATCCGGCTGCTTCTCTCTTCTTCTGGATACATCGAACAGGTGGGCACACCCACGTCGAATTTTTCCCGCGTGCCCTTAGCTGGTAAATTGCGTGTGATTCGAACATGAATCGTTGGGCAGAACAGTGTTTTAAGCCGGTAATATTAAGATGTATATATTTTAAGAGATATATTTTATCGCGTGGTGGAAAAAAAAACTTTATTTTAATAACGCGAAGTTTCGGATTTTATTCCGTAAAAGAGAAATCGTCTCTTACTCAAACTTTCTTGTGATATTAAGAAGATTATTTCAGCTCTTTGCTGCCTGTGACATCGGAGCAATCGTTTATCTGTCTGATTGTGGGACAAATGCAGGAAATTTATTCAATAATATTTAATAAGATCAAGTACATAATTGTAGTTTCGAATTTTTAGACACATTATCACATTTATCTTAGATATTTCTCATTACGCAATAACGTTATCGAATATAATCAAATAGCTTCTCGAGCTTATTACCAAGTGCAAAATTTGATCTTTAAGATACTATATCGCGCGCGCATCTAGACCAATGTACGAGAAACGCGTTTCGGTCCCCCTTCCCGCTGGCTGCCTCCGGAAAGCGTGAACGTGCGTAGCTCCCAAAGACACGAGCAGCATTCCGGGGCTAAGCACATATTAATTAGGCGGCGTGCCGGCAGGAAGGCATAACTCCTTTGGGGATGGTTCGAGGCCGTTGCACGACGTCGGTCGTGCCGCGGTTTCCGAGTGTCGTGTTACACGTACCCCATCCCGCACTCCCGCCCGGCGGGCGAGGGACCGGGGGCCCTTCCTCTCTCCTCCTGTGCGGAGTCCGTAGGACCCGCGGGTGGCCCCTAGGTAGTCCCGGCCGTACGCCGTCTGGGATCTAAGGCCCAGTACGTGGGCCTCTCGCCGAGGAAGAAACCGAGCACGACGTTACCGCCGCATTAATAACACTGGTAGCCACTCATATGTTAAACGTCCACCCTGTTATGCTCGCCACCGCCGCCGCCGTCGCACAGTGGCGGTCACAGAGGAAGAGTGAGCGAGAGAGACAGAGAGAGAGAGAGAGACTGAGGG
>VBVQ01002126.1:12338-27332 GCA_011636635.1 Tetramorium simillimum | reverse complement strand
CTCCCCCTTTTAACCAACTCCCCGCATATCCCAGTTTCCAGCAATCGAATACGCGAATTACATTCACAACACGCTGAGTTGCGAGCGAGTAAACCGATCTTGAAACAGTCGTAGAAACACTTATGCCTCCTTTCGAGACGGACTAGAGCCTCTTGGTCTTCGACCTGCAAGGAGCTCACCTTAATCACATCCGTCTTGAGTTTCGCATTGACTCGGTCCTCATATTAACGATTTAAATAGAGTCGCAAATGAAGTTCGGTCAGATTAAAGGGAAGCTAGTACTCGTCAAGAATGGGGCATTAAAAGCACATTCAATCTTCCGGCTAGAATATAGCCTAGCCAGAGTATCCCCCCCTCACCCACCCTTTCCTCTCCCCACCCCCAGCTTAGAGGCCTCTGTATTTATTGTACCTAAAGAGAGAATGCATTTCCTTCGCCGTGTCGCGTGTATCACATCCACCCGTTTGTCCGAGCGAATCCTCGTAGAATCCTTTCTGACTGTCCTTATACAAGAACACGCATATACACACACAAGATAGACACATTTACAGCGACACATGTGCACACTGAGCGAACACACGTATTCTTGTCCTCCCCCCTTTCCCCCCGCAGACAACCTAGCGTTGATATTCGTAATACTTGTTATGCATAAACTACACATAATTATTATAGTAAACGATACATAAAGTATGATATATTTCCCTATCCATTAAGAAGAAGAATACAAACACAGCTGTTGTTTCTGGTGGAAAAAAACGAAAAATATGGATAAAATGTACTCTACTACATGCAAGAAATGCAGCCCCGCATATTGCCCAGTGAGCACGTCATTTTGTACGCTTGGGAGTTGTGAGGTCGTCTGAATAAACATTGTCTGGTGAATTATACATAAAAAATATATATTGTCTTCTTATTTACCTCTAATCCACAAGTCTTCCAATTCTTCCGAGAAATCTGAGATGTTATCTCAACTTCTCCAAGGATATTCAAACCCTTATCCGACGATACATTCAATTTCACTTTTATTTATTTTATTCACATAAGTATGGAATAAGATTTAAATTTAAAAATCATATTAATATGATATACGTAGATCTCTAAAAATAATATATTTATGCGTAAGGAAATAAAAAAGACTGAGCAATCGCTCTTTAAATTAATGATTATTATATATATATATATATATATGTGTGTGTGTGTGTAATTGTTGAATTATCAGTAATCAGATATCTTGAATATCGTATATATTTAAAGAGATATTTACAAAAAAAAGCAATTTACTTTGTTTTATTACTTTGTTAAAATTCTCATTTGACTTGCGCGATTTTGTAATCATGCCATATATTTGAACAGGACGTCCTAGCGTTTAATCTTTTTTTGATGCCACCTTGAACTTTTACATAGCCTTGGTAAGTATAATATTTAGAATGCGATTGGAATATGCGGATGCGTTATCGAAGAAACGATGGCAACAAAAGACTTTTAATCGAAATATCCTTTCGCCGATCATTGTATTCACTAATCTCAAATAATCGATTAGATCGGAAAAAAGATTACTCATTTCTATTTCTTATCTAATTACTTGTTTTACGCATACGGGAACGTATTATGAAACTGTTCGGAATGGATTGGAATCCTTTATTACGATAGTTACTTTCTACATTTTTAGTCTGTGTGTTCTGTTGCTGATTTCCAGGAAAAACAGAATCATTTCGATCGGAATCCACATGTATCCAAAAGAGAATAATAAAAGAAAAATGTAATGTTTAATGCATAAATTGGATTAAAAATTAATTTAATATCGACAGATATGCAAGGGTTAATTGCGATGGGAATGCGAGCAACGGTGGGTCTCTTGTATTCGTAATTTGTGCAATTATTTGCCCGAGCTCTTTTTCCGCGTGGAGCCCGATACACGGATCTCTCCCCGTGTGATCCACCGAATCCGCCTACGACGAGGTGCGGCATAACAGAGAAACGGTAACTACCCCGCTCGCGTAAATACCTACATTGGTGGCGCGTGGCGCCCCGTGGGCGTCGGTTGCCACGCAACCTAGTTCTCGCTAACGTGAACTGTCCTATCGTGAACTCTGCACTTCGCCACCACCGCATCATCGTGTCGATGCGCTTCATCATAATTGCTATGTCACGCGAGGGCGTTGTATTTTCGAATAAGGAGGGCAACCAAAAGCGCGCGCTACCTAAAAATACCGGCTAGATTGGGAAAGTAATTATCCTCCTGATTTAGCTACCGTGTTCGAGTCTGTCTGATGCAAGCGTATTACGGCACGATTAGCTCTTCGACTCCGATAATAAATGTACAACGAAACGTAATTGCGCCCCGTGCTCAGCTATGCCTCGGATTTAAAAATAGACACGGCATTTACCTATTTATTAAATTACTATTTATATTCTTGAGCTCGTGCATAAATCACGACGCGAGCGTTTTGTCCATCGTGCATTCGTTACATCGATGCACCACGAGAGACTGCAACGCGAGCCGTTAATCCGCGTTAATTCTCAGACGTCGGGCAGTTCTCTCGGGCTGCGCTTCTACCACTCGCCGGTCAGCGTATCGTCGAGTTACGGATTAAGCAGACAAAAAGAAAACGAGGAGGAAGCTGTCGGGCAGAGATCGACAACAAGTCGTCGGCTAACAATAAACCACTGAACAGAACTTACTGCTGAGAGCAATGAGATTAACCCGAAGGTCGCTCGTTAACCTGCCTGGTTACGCTTGCGTTATACCGTGAATATACAGTAATTGCATAAAATATTGACTCGCGAGCGACATTACGTTAACATTCGCTTCTATTTCCAATTTTCTCTCGAATACTGAAACGTCCCGAGTTTCAACGACGTTATTAGCGTTAAAAGATGAATAAAAATGATAATCAGGCTTCAAGTACTATTCATTGTCCTGTTGTCTCTGTTCCCTCTGTCTGTTGACATAGGGGGAGAGTACTATCACAAGAGGGGATGCCGATCTCGTTGGATGTGTCTGCGGTCTCGGTCGAAACCTTGAACGCGCTCCTTAGCCGAGACGCAGAGTGCGAAGGCTTTTATGCGTGGTAGGGGGACGGAAGTGCGGGGGACGCGGGGGCTGGATACGCGGCTCGTAATGTGAGGGCGTCCTGGAGGCTGAAACCCAGTCTGGGAATGTACTCTGCTTGCCCAGGGACAGCGCGCATTCTCTCGAACACCAGTAGAAGGTAGCCTCGAGCCGCATACGCCGTTGGTAGGATTCCATCGCGAAGACAATGCCCGCTATCGTGGCTCTCCGATAATTGGATTCTAAGTATAAAGCCGGCCCACAAACGTAAATCGCGAACGCAATCGGGATGATTCCCAGCGGATTTATTCTCGCGATCGTGCTCCTGCTGTACGTTGCAGCCACTAATTAAAAACTTACTATGTAAAAATATTTTGCAGACAGAAATAAAATGTCCAATTTATTTATACATTCATACCGTTTGTGAACTTTTCAAAGAATAGAATCGCGATTATAATACGACTCTAATTTTAAAAGCTATTTACATAAAAAAAAAAAGATAAACGCATGCATGATTTGGTTTACATTTTTATGAATTTATTATTCCATCTCCTAAAATAACAAAAAGCGACATGAATTTTTCTCTGAAACTGTACATTAGATCGATCCTTCCATATTGCTGTGTGTGTAGGGAATGTTAAGGACCAATATACTTTCTTTTATTGCTCTCGAAACGTTCTTCCGGGTTAACGCACTTTCGTCCTTCGACGACTTATCCTGTCAACCTCCGCCCTTCGACAACCCCTCATCGTTCCTTCCATGCTCCAGTTTTCCACGTAGCAAGGTCGCGACCCTCGCGAAAAACGCACTATGCTTACGCACAAAGTAAGCTCGCCCTAACTCGGGGTTTTTTCACCCCTCGCCGACCCGAAAATTTACGAGCGATATGGCCTTCGACCGTCTTTAAGAGGCACGTGCGTTCCCTCCCCGCGAGTCTCTCTCCCTTAGATTCTTCAGGGTCCTTTCAGTAAATCCCTTAGGGTCGAATTCACGTACCGTAGATCTCGCAAGATTTTAGACGTGCTAGAGTCACTTTGATTAAATTTACCTTCGTTAAAATCGCTGTATGTGTGAGCGTAACTTGTAGTATTTGGAACATCTTTTTTATAATGTGTTTTAAGAGTTTGTGCAAATGTAGGTAAAATAGCTATAAAATACAAATACTAAAAAAAAATTTTTTTTTAAAATCTAATCACGATCGATGAAATTACGGCAATTTAAATAGTCATACAAAATGCTTTAGTTTTTTCGTACGATAAATTTTTTCCAATAGCATTAATCTGTTTCTTCAAGTTCTACGGAATTCTACGGCTTTTGACATAGAAAATAAATATCATCATCTTTCGTCATATTAGTCTCAGACTAATGAAATATAATGTAAGAACAATAAAAGAAGAAAATGTCAAACTTCATGTAGGAAGCAACGAGGAACGATTTATACCTTGACCTACCATCCTTGACCGTCACACAAGGCGTGGATTAATATTTGTGCCCGACGGTGCGCATAAAGAGTTGACCAATTCGAGGGGGAGCTAAAGCCTTGAGCCAACAATGAGCAAACACTCATTATCAGCCATGAGCAATGTCAAACGACAAGCGAGTTTCTCTCCTCTCACTTTTCGCTGTCTCTCGCATCGCGAAATTCGCTAAGCTTTTGCACGGCAGGTATTAGTAAAAACATTATCGCTCCATATTGCGATACGGAAATACATTTTTAATATCTGACATATATTATTTGTGATAAATAAAATGTTATACATAATCATATCGTCACCGTAAAACATACATTTTTAACGCTTGACATTGATTTATTATTTGTAACAAAATAAATAAATGTAAATAATCATATCGTCACCTTTAAGACATTAACTGCCAAGATTCAGTAGTAAGAAGGTGTTATAAATTCTATCTCAATTAACGTGTTATGGAGGTCATTTTAACAAAGACTTAACAAAGCATATTGAAATTATTAATGTATGGATACAAGTTCTCAAGATATAATTCAAATTTGAATAATGAAACAGAGGACTGGCTCGACAACAATAATTATTCACAAGGACAGTGAGATATAAAAGAAATGGCTACGAGGATACACTAACCCATGTCTTATCTAGGTCGATCAGATAGAATGTTGAGGTTAATGGAAATAAGATATTGGAACCAGGGTTACGAAAAAACGACGCTAAGTATGTCAAGCAGTAGGGATTCAATTGTGCATTTGAAAAGAAGAATCATTTCGTTAGTGTCAAGTACAAGAATCAAGAAAAATTTCGCTTTCCTTAAGTACATAAAATACTAAATGTTTCTGGCAATCTTTCGTTTGCCAATAAAACTTCCGCCATAAAAACGGCCGCAACATAATTTGTAATATCAAAATACGTGTACGAGAGTTTATCTTGCTCACCTATATGATCCCACAGATTCGGTGATGATAAATGATTCAAGTTCGCGTTATCCATGGACTCGCGGAATTTATTATTCACGACCTGTGGAAGAGAAAAAAAAAAGAAGTTTCAAACTTAATTCTTACTTCGAAGAATAAATGTAAACAGATGGTATTAAGGGTAATACGCGGAAGTGGATTTTTGAACACTCCCGCTATCGATATATCAAAAAGAATATGTACAAAAGTAAAGCCATTATTTCTGAGGATTGGAACAACTCGCTGCGTTTCCGGAGATGATTTAATATGTGATCGTCGATCAATATGAACCAGATATGGGAAAAGATGTTTAAAAAAAACATGAAACGGAGAGATATTTGAAAGTATATAAATAAGATAGCGGGTTATGTCAAGTTTGTTTAAACTGTTATGCATGACATTCCATATTGCGATGTGCCTCGCGTGCGAGAGTCTCAGTCATACTTTCGAATATGAGCTCTTGAAACGACAATTTAATTGCAATACGCTGTGCAGGCGCGCATTTAATGAATGCAACGAATGTGTTTTCACTTTTCCAGTGCTTTCACTCTCGCAAGTGAGCCACTTTTTCCGACACCAAACACGCGTATCTCGCGACGCCGTGGCACTTACGTAGCTAGAATTTACAAACCGATCTTGAAAATGCTATACGTATTGATAAAATATATTCTCCAAAGAAACTGCAGAAACGAATCTTTTCAGGTTCTTTAAACTCAACAACGACATGATACACAACGTTACGCTAATTATTTTCTACTTAATTGTAAGTGTTAAAAAAAAAGCAATTAATTTTCCAATGGCAAGATGCGCAGCATCTTCAGTACCAAGTATTCATTATCTATATTAATGATTTCGCGTGGCAGTCGGATGAAATTTCAATCGAGCGAGAAAAACAACATTGATAAAACGTAATTAACCGTAGAATGAGTTTATCTCGATGACTTTCTTTCCCCTTTTGCCACGGCCATCAACCTTTGCAAATCTTTACTTTATTAGAAACACGAGCTCAACTCTGTTGCGATTACTAGATATAATAATCGATATTAATGGCGCGAATAATAAGCAGAATAATTTAAGATGAGCTAGTTATAAAACATTTTTTAGGATTGGTTGTAGGATTTTTATAGATTTAGGATTTATATATATTACTCATCAAATAATGCATATTCTTAAACTTCTGTAATAGTTCCTCCATTTCTTCCGCCCCCGAAATTCATACTGCATCTCTACGCGTACAAGTCGCGATTACTCATAGTCCCGTTAAAACTCGTTGATATCGGCTCGGAAGCGACCCTGACTAATCCGAATCAATGACCTACTTACCTCAAACCGCGCGGATTTCTTTTAAATAAGTCTCACATTTCCTGAAAAATTTCCCCGTAGAATTTTGTGTGCTGTTACGTGAGACAATATTTTATACGTTTTCGAGGTTCGACGACCTCCGCGAGTTTTGATTTTGCGTCATCGTAAACGCGATATTTTCGTTTACTTAATCGAAAGCCAAAAAATAACATAGTGTTTTTCTGTATCAGGTTATCTCGCGAGGACAAAAATCACGAAAACAATAGGAAAGCTTGGAATATTTTCTGTGATCGATACGAATAATTTTTTAATAAATTTCAATTTGTATGTACATGCTAGTTATCGATGTATCCAATATTGAAAATTTACAAGTCGCGAACAATGTGAGCAAGATGAAAAATTTCGACTGAAGAAGACCGACACATAATACGCCTTGAAAAAAGTCTGCTTCCGTTACTGTTATCCGCAGTCATCCTTTCGATTCGAGTCATATCTGACTTCAGGGTCGACGAACGCCGCGGGATTTCCTCTTGTCTTCGCTGCGGTGACGAGGCCGAGGTGACCATACGGTATTTCCTTTCGGTCGGGCAAGAGCGCGGGAGTGAACGCGAGCGCGGCGTTTATTGTTAGAGAGAAGGAAGAAGTAGTCGGGGGAAGGAGAAAGACGGAGATGGAGAAGGAGGAACGAGGAAAGAGCAGATGGAGGAGAAGGGTATAACTGTACCATCTTTCCCGAGGCCTGCCAACTCCTTCCAGGGTTCACGAACCTTGTCGACCGAACCAAATTCGAAGGTCATTGCTCCAGTTCCAGCTACCTCGAGGAATCCCTACATCATCCTCCGCGAATTCGAAAGTAACCGATTCTTCTAATTACCAGCAAAATTTACGGTATTTCAGTCTTCAAACTTTCAATCTTTTAATCAAGAGTTTTCTTCCTATGCGTATGAAAAAAAAACTATAACTTATTGTTAGATGCCAATTTTGTATAATTTTTATTCTATAATGCAAAGAAAGATATCGAGAGAATAACGAGAGAGTTCTTGTTTCAGACTATACAAAGAGTGAATACCAATTCATACGAGACTAAGAGTCAATTGCACCAATGGCCTCTATTATTAACCTTAATTAGCGATTTCGTGTATTTTTTTTAGATCCGCTTTGACCGTAGCGCGTGCACGAGAAGAAAATTTAGTTAATTACGGTCAACGCTGATCAACGTTAATGAAACTGGCCCTAAATCTTGTTTATTTAGGTTGCTCGGCCACACACCGACGTGTCGGCCAACGTTCGACGTAAGCACAGTCCTTGATAGAAATAGTCGTGGCGATGCGATAAAGAGCTAGGCGTAATTCGAGCCGACGTTTTGCTGAAACGATAAGGCTCATGTCGAGCGCTTCGCGTTAAGCGACCCTGAAAGTTCAAGAACGTCGGGGTGAATGACCGCTCTCCCAAATGATTTCACCATCCACGCATCGTCGCTATTCCCTTCGAGGTCAATAGTATAAAAAAAAAAATGAGAAGACATAAACTTTGACGGATCCACGTAAAGATAAGACAATTAAATAAATCACGCAAAATGAAAGATCGTTACGTGTACGTTTCGTAAAGCAAAAGTCACAAAAATATTAACTCTCTCTTGAGCCATTTACACGCGACATTTTTATCATGCGTACATTACGGCGATATAAAATTGTCATATTTATCATCTACAATTTCTTTTACAATCTATATTCTTGATATGACGTAGTGCTTGAAGAGCTCTAAGCTCTAAGAAAACAAATAAAAATACGAGATTTGAAAGAGATAATAGAATATTCATTTCTTTCATCATGAAAATATTAATCCGTATCTTCCCCCACATCTCATTTAGGCACGATGATTGACAAGGTAAAAACTTGTATCAAGTACTCGATAGAGAGGGGGGAACGAGAGTTCGCGTTGGTTTTAATTGACGGCTTTCGGTGCCCGGAAACCCGTCATCGGATTACGTCGCAGCGGCGACACGGCGGGAAGAACCCGAGCTGGTCATTGACCGTGCTCCTTAACTGGTATATTTTCGTCATCTTCCCGAAACGCTCGCCAGTCCCGGGGTCTTTACGCTCTACGTTTCGCCGGTCGAGTAAGTAAAGCTACGTACGTATGGCGCGGCGCGAACGCGAGCGAAACCGTGTCGGCCGTTGAACCGACGACTGATACACGTAAACCACGGGAACGTTGCAAGGAGAGAGTTTATCTGGTGGGAGGCGATCATCGGTTTCGTTGCGCGATATCGATCTCGGAACGAGCTCGTTTCCGCGCAGTACAATCGGGTTGCATATCGTTACTTGAAGAATTTTCATAAACTATTTAAACTATTAATTAAACTATTTTAAGAAATCTAAAGAAATTTTTAAAACATAGGATCTACATATGTATATTTAGATATTCGGATTGACGTTAAATCGATCAAATTTTTTTTCAGAATATTCGATTTTTAAAAATAAAAATATCTATTTTCATATTTATCAATTACTCTATAAAAGTTGTCAATTCTTAATTTATCTCGTTTAGTTTAAGATATTATTATCTTTATGCGTTTCAAAAAACATTCTACGATTTTATTGACAGAGAGAGAGAGAGAGAGAGAGAGAGAGAGAGACCTTTATAAAAAATCAATTCTTTCCTGTATATGTGTTTAAATATATAAGATATAATATACAGAGCAACAAGGTAACTTGGCATAAGTTCGAAAGGTGGATTCCTTGCTTGGAATCACAACCACAAGCAGTAGGTCGTTGACCCAAGAATCGCACATGCTTGTTCGGTTAGGATCTGTATATACACAGAAGGATAAAAGCATGGAATCAAAATTAAAGAAAGAATAAGTAATGCTCAATTAGATAATTATTATAAAACCCGAAAGCCTGTAATACGATCATCGTAATGTTGCATTATTAATTATAATGCATAAAAAAATATTAATTTTTATTTATTTCATTTTATTTAATCTTCCATAAAAGCATTCTAGTCAAGTTAAATATATTAAGATTAAAATAATCATTTTCCTATTTTTTAATTATTAGATATCACTGCTCAAACTCAAATATGTTGTTTACAATTTAATTATAATTTATAAATTTTTATTGTTTTTCTTTTTTCGCTCCAAGAAAGAACATACGTACGATGGGATGAGCTCGTTGAGACTCGGAAGTAACGAGATACAAATAGAATCCCTCGCGATTGCAGCGGTATAACAACGGGTAGAGGTGACTGCCCCCGCGTGTATTAGGTCACATTTGCGCCCGCTTCAACTGGCGCTAGTTTGCTCGACGATTACACCGCCTTCACAGGACCGCGGAATCATTGACCTCTTGCTATAGTAAACCATCAAACCAGTATCCACACGCTATTTAACCCCTGTACACCAAATACGTGTACCACGAGAATAATAAACCGACAAATAATTTGTAAAGTGTTTGGAAATGTATTTATATGTGAAAATTATCAATCAAAAATTGTCTGCCCTATCAATATTCGCAAAAATATTGTCGATTCTGTGTGATTTTAATATGTTCGTAGTAATAAGAACTTAATTAATATTTTTTTCTAACAAAAAACCAACACACGCTTTCACTTCCTCGTTCACCACATCTGCTTTCTTATTTTCCTTTCACATTTACTTTTCATTAATTGTATCGTCTGCTTTCGTTTGATAAAAGCATCACTATAAACAGCGTTATCAGTTTCTCTGAACATTTTCTGAGTTACATATAAAGAAAATCTCAGTAAT
Source organism: Tetramorium simillimum (assembly GCA_011636635.1). Classification (NCBI taxonomy): domain Eukaryota; kingdom Metazoa; phylum Arthropoda; class Insecta; order Hymenoptera; family Formicidae; genus Tetramorium; species Tetramorium simillimum. Next base: position 16,787 of record VBVQ01002126.1, on the reverse strand, counting down.
CAAAGGCTTTATAAAATCGAAGACTAATCGAAGTTTTGATGAATATTTAATGAATAATTTAATAAAGTCGTAACGAATATAGCGACTTTAATGTCCTGTTATCCGAAGCATTACGATAGGCATTAATATAAATGAAGACATTTATAAGAAATTAATCAAATAAATTCAGAGATTTCCGGAAATTTTTTTATGCTAGGAATGTAATAAGTAACAATATTAACTTTTCATAGCAAAAGTTTCGAATAAAAATACTTAAAAAATTAAACAGAATAGAAACATTTATTAAATACGTATTAATAAAAATGTTATCACTAGCACTATGCCGACACGTTTAAGCTTCACTCTCACTTGACTTGCAACAAAATCTAAGTGAGATATGTAAATTGCAAGTTGTAAAAGCAGTTGTGTTGCACTCTTATTCTAATCTCAGACGTGTAAGTTCGTTTCGCTGTACGCGCCCGAATATATTATATGGTTCAGTAAACGCGGGAGCGCAGAGATTGACTGTGACATAATTTGAAAGCATCACGTGATACTGTCGGGACCCATTTGTCGATTGAACCGCAACGAACACACATAATTATATGGTCTGTCGTTCGAAAACGAGTTGACGGTTCGTTCACCACCACCTCGGCGCAATCCTATCCGTTTTCTTCCTCTCCTTCTCTCGTTTCTTAAATCGTAAGAAGTGTTCATCGTTCTAGGATCATAATATCGAATGACAATAAAACGTCTCTCGCAAAAAAGAGTGCTATTTAATTTAACAATGTTACAATTTTCAAGAAGCCTGTTACATTTACCGGTGACGATCTTCCTAATATTTTATACAATCTCATGCTCGACCTCGCGCATAAACGAGAAGGAAATTGGGCGTCGTACTTCTGGCACTCTTTCGCCTCGACTCGAGACGTCCGCGCCAATGCCTGACCAGCGAAGCGCACTTGCGCTGAATAGTGACGAGGCCGTTGACACTTGTCTACGTACGTATATGTGTGCGTGCAGAAATAGCGTCGATGCTACGGTGCACTTACCAGTTCCTACCGCTGCTCGATAGATACTCACAAGGTAGCCTATGATTCTAAACTCCTCTTAACTCTGCTCTTTAATATTTCTAGAGATTAATACATGCAAAAAAATGCGTGATAACAGATGTATTTCAATTTCGTTATCTTTTTTTTTTTTTTTTGTTAAAGTACATCTCGTAATCCCGAAGAATTCCAAGCAGTTCTAGAGAATGATAAATTGCACCGTGACCTCCCGTAGCAATAAACGCCTCGAAATACGATGTCAATTGCGTAACAGCGTTTCCATTTTACTGCGAGGCGTCGTCCTTGGATAAAATTCGCGAGCGATTAATACGATCAATGTGGAAGCTACGCATCACCGAATTCTTAAGAACGTATAAACGATGACTGATTCGATCGCCGAAAGCCGATTAAATCCTGATCGCCGATAATGACGCATAATTTTAATCATTAACGAGCGACCCCGCCTATAGAGATTGAACAGTTGTGCCTGTTTAAATCGTTTCCTGCTCTCAAGGACTTCGCGAGTCGATATCAACCGCGTGTTTATCGTAAACGTACGAGCGCCGAAGCGACCGATGCTTTATCGCGCGAACGGGAGGTGCAGGAAAGAGTGTGTTATGCCGCGAATAACGGATGTATAAAGACATCTGATATGCGCGATCACCTGTCGTCGGCACTATCGCGACGAGGGTGTCGCAATTACCAAACTAAGGTCCCAGCTACGACGATACCGCCCGCGGTATCCGATTTCCTGTTATTCCATGACGGAGCGTCCCCCTGACACCGCATGACACCACTGACGATCCTGATACCGTCCGATCGTCGCACGCACACATACGCTATCGTTTGATATTTTTAGCCTTATCGATCGGAGCCTACGCTCCGGGAGTGTATGGTAACGAATCGATCGACATGAAATCTTTTCAAACCTAACAATAAGAAGCAGAAATTTCCCCTCCCGTCCAACCTACGTGGCTATTATCAGAGCATGTCACGAACACGAGACGACGAACGGGACAATTAAAACACGATTCGTACAAATGTCACAAGAGTAAGGAAATTTATGAAATATTTCGTTGCAATCGATGTGTGTGTTTCTTGCGTCCTTGCTGACTGTTGCAACAGGTTAACACGCTGGAGTCCTTTACAGTTACTCGTCGTGGCTACAGTTCGTTGCATCGTAACGGAACTCCAGTTCTTCCGTAAAAGATCAGTATCCGATCGTAATAATTGCGTAATTGCGCAATTGCGAGGTTGCAAGAAAGCACCGCTTTGCAAAAAGAATAGAATATTTATTTTTCACACTCGCTGTCAAGATTTTAAAAGAGCGATAAAAAGATATGCATAAGCTTTTATTTTACCTGAAGATATCAATGCAGAAATATTTAATTATTTTACGGCAGCATTATATAATATTATATACTACGTTTATTGTATGTTTCTAATTTTTCTAATAGTCATTTATTGTTAAAAATATAAAATATAAAATATTGTAGATTAGTCAGTGGAAATTTTTTTCCACTTAAAGATTATTAAAAATTAAAAATATTACTTTTAAGAGTTTTTAAATTGAGTCTTTTTTAATTTGATCTCGCTTTTAGAAAAGTTGCTTAATGCTATTGTTTATGGAAGGAATTGCGCAAATAAACAAAGTCACGAGGTACAAGTGGATTATCATGTCAAATAATGTTGGCCAATCGCTTTCGAGGCATTGAAAAGCCCTTCAAGGGACGAGTCATTTGTGAAAGCGTGCCGGAAGTCACGCCACATAAACCAGTTGGGCGCGTCAAGGTCTCCGAAATATTCAGCTTAAATGGCCCTAATTATCATTTCGATAGGATAAACGGTTACGCGTACATGGACACGAGTCCAGGACTGCTTTTCGCATAATCAAGCGAAAAAAAAAAAATACCGCGTCATTTCGAAAGAACATTCTCACACAATGAACAGTCACTTTTTAGCGATAGAGACACGTGGACGAGACACGTGCTCCGAAAAAAATACGATTATTTGTCATCGACGTCAATGCCTATAAAAAACACACGGCAGATTCATCTTTATGAGCTTGATGATGATTAAGAGGGTGGGTGGAACAGCGGAGGGGTAAAGGGAGTTGAGGGGGTGAAGGGAACGAAACGCGAAAGCTGACCTTGCGCGCGCGCGCACGTTTCCAACGATCCGGCTAATAATAATATAGCGAGCGTATTCACGTTCGGAAACGCTAGGCTTGCGCGTGTCGGAATCCCCTTTGACCCTCTTTATTCTTTCTCTTCCAGTTTTTCCTCCCGCGCTGAATTTCGTACGTTTACTCTACTTCCTATCTCTCTGAAAACTTACTTTGTCGAAATGAACAAATGCATAATGACATCCACGTACTACGTGATAAGATAAAAAAAGAACAAGATAAGAATACATTTTTTATGCCTATTGCCGTTCTAGCGATCCGATCGATAGCAACTCTAATACGTACAGCTATGACACTCTAAACACGCTTGTGCGTTGTATATCAAAATAGATAATGTCATCTTAATTAAACATCGCGCGACTGCAGGCTCCTTTTCTTTCGCGCGTCCTCGTACGTTATCCGCGCGTCTCTTCTGCTTCGTCAGCTTCTACGTCGTCGCACACGTGCCGCTGCGTTAAGTATTTCGCTAGTCAAGGTCAGCGATAGCAACTTCGCTTCCTAGAATCAGGGGGGTATCACTGATAACCAATAGCGCTCGCTCGCGCGCGCGCGCGCGCGCTCACGCGAGATGACTCGTGGCTCAAGGTACTCGGATTATCTTCCTTCGTGGAAAAACAGTTAGAACTGGACCGGGGAATAATTCTCTCTAAGTACGAGACGTAGGTCTGTACTATTTATAATGGGAAAAACTGCGAAAGCGACAAATTAGCGACAAATTCTCCTTTCAATTGTTATCACGATCGTTCACAGGGCGAGCAATTTCAGACCAACGTGAACCCGACGAAATGCTAATTGCAAACAATGAAGCTTCCTCCGAGCTCCTTTTTCCCAAGATTAACGCGCTATTTATATATATATATAGATATCATCGTGCGCGGCAGCTCGTACTCTCGATACATTGCGATACCGGGCGCATTATTATTCACAAATATAAAAGGAAGGCTGACGCACGGGCGGGAGCTGCACTAATCATTCGCAGTCGGCCCGATGCGACCGCAACCTCGACGACGTCCGATAACGAGGAAAGATTATGCTCAAGGACAAGGTCGCGTCGCGTCGCTCCGCTCCGCTCCTTGCCTCGCCACGTCTCGCCGCGTTCGCTCCGGCTCTGCCTCCCAAACGACACGAGACATTGCGACAAATCCGCGAGGCGGAGATATATACGCGTGCACGTAGCAACATGCTGCGCATATGCGTGACGATACAACATTGATGTGTGCGCCGTCGTCCTTGTGA
>VBVQ01002126.1:0-12328 GCA_011636635.1 Tetramorium simillimum | reverse complement strand
CCGCCACTTCCACCACCTCCGTGAGGTTGTCAACAAGAACAAACTGTCAACCAGAATTCCGAAGTACGACGGCGCTCGCAGCCTTTTAGATGTGCCAAATCCTGCTATGATACTTGTTAAACGTCGATCGAGTAGGTCGAGAGAGGGAGAGAGAGGGGGAGAGAGGAAAGTTTCCAAAAGAGTAAAGATCGTAGGCACGATAAAATGTCGTCAGTCGCTTCTGCAAGTTATTCGTTACCCAAATTGTCGGTCTGACGTTGCAGAAAGCAAGTACGCCCGAAAATAGAAGCGGTTTCTATCGAGCTTTCTCGCCGCCCAGTTTGCCTCGCAATTTGCTTCCTACTTGATATGTCTCTAATTTTGAGCGACCATGTATGATCACACGCGAAAGCTAACTTGTGGAGGGTAACCTTACACTGGCTATATGTAAGAGAGAGAGACTTACTAATGTAAACTAGCCGCAACACACGTAACCATACCTCCCTCGCAACAGTGAGTCGAACTCTCCGAAAACTAAAACTGTCGCAAGGACGTAGACCAAAGGCGTTGGACTGTTTTAAAGCGTACGTCGTATTCGGCCGCTCGGCCTTCGACGTGATTTCTGGTCAAAAAGATCGAACATCAGCCGGCTGCTATCTATACATAATGCTGACATAATATCGCTATACGCTACACGGCGCTACACGGAGGAAAGAAAATTTTAAATAAAAATCGAAGGAGCGAGTTACGAGTTACGGGCTTTGAGTTACGGAGACGAGGGCGGAACGCGGCAGAAGACAGAATAGAACAGAAAATTCACTTAAGACCTGGAATAAGTCCTTCAAGATTCGCAACAGAAATAAAGTAGCGAAGCTAAAAACTGAAAGTGATACAATAGGTAATGATATCAGAAGTGGAACAATTGAGGATGAACATTCGGTTTCATTATTATTGCAAACCTTGTTTGGCAAAGTTTCGTCGCAAACAGCATTATGCAAGCACTGTATAAAGTTTATTTAAGAACTGGTATCGGTCTTCCGCTTCTCTCTCATTCCCATTATACTTTTTGAATTCTAAAACTACTTCGTAATGTCCATGGAAGATAATAGATTATTCAAATATTTCACAATTTCAGATATAGTACGCGATATAATATATTTTCTGAAAATAGATAGGTGGCATTTTATCTGATGATTGAATGAAATAAAAAAATCAATTAAAAATTAGTTTTACAGTTTTCTTATATTTTTTTCTTATAAAGCACTATGCTCTTGTAATTTTTTCTTATAATTATATTTATAAAACTATTAAAAGATAATATGATGCAATCGACGCCAAGCATTTGAATCTTTCAGAAAAAAGTGATCCAGAAATAATTAAATGGTAAATGTACAGAGTTGTAAAAAGAAACTAATTTGCTGGATCAAACTAAAGGATCTCTGGCATTTAGTCGCCATTACAGAAATGTCAATCGCGTCGCTCGAGATGAAGATCACATACTCGAATCTGTACTTGAACTCATCTCGCTGACTCAGCACATTATCACCGCTCTTGATAACGATGAACACACGACAAGATAACCTTCCTCGTGCTCGAAACGCAATCAGACGAAAATTCCGACTTCTGCTCGGATAGGTATCCGTTCAGAGAGGTGCGCAATGCACTCGATGTAATTCAAGGAGTACATAACATCGATCACTCGTGCGAATAAGTTTTTACGTAATTGCTGTGACGTCAGCAGAAAATTCTTTTGTTAAAAAAGATAACTTTAGTCGATGACAAACACGAACTTTAAAAAAAAAAAAAAAAAAAAAAATTTGAAATGTAAAGAATATGAAAAACAATGTATACTAGATTCTCCTACCGAGGATCTGATCAGATCAGACTTTACACGAAGTATCTATGTGAGATATTAACATGTGGACTCTGCATCAACAAAGCGATGTTACAGATGAATTTATAATACAATCATAGACTAAAGATCAAATCTTGAACGACTACATATTTCTCAATGACGGAGCGATACGTATCCCACGGAATAGCATCAGCAGGATTTTCCACTGGTCTTTATCGGAAAAACATTAGCGGTAGAAAAAAAAATTAGTTTTTCCGCATTAGTCATTTGTGCAAATTCGTTTGCCGCGGCGCTTCGACTCATCATTACTTTATTGTCACGTGTATGTATATCATACGTATGTGTGTGCACACGCTCTACTCGCGCGTCTCCTCTCCTCTCCTTTCCTCGCGCTCGTTATAGGAAGGTTCCACAGGCAGAGCCGACGAGTGTCGGTGGCACGTAGTGCTGTTCGATGCGACGTCGTACAAGGACAAGGCCACATGGTCACGGGCGGCCGGAGCGGACACGTTGTATAGATATATATCGACTACTAGTCGTGACCCCCTCCTCCCACCCGATCGTCATCATCGCTACCTCTTGCCGCCACCGCCACCACTACCATCGAAGGCATATCACGACTAAATGCGAACGATATACCGCCGATGTGTGCGACCACGCGCACGTTGTTTGACCCTACGTCGCGGTCTCGTGGATTTTCAGGGTCACGCAACACGGTAGCGTAACAAAGGATGAGATACGTTGTCCCGATCCTTTAGCCCATCGTTAATAGTAAATGATGGGGGAGCGTATATAGAAGCTCGCCTGCTGCGCGGAGCCTTTCGAAATTTTTCAGATGAGTCGTCCATTAGCGTAGTTATTATGCACGTTTAAGGCTAAACCGATTTAGTAAAGCAATAACACTGACCTAAATCTCGCAATTTCTGAAAGTATTGCATTTTAATGCAGTTTTATCTTTAATTGTTCGTTTCAAATCTAGTTCGTTTGAGAAATATTATACTTACATGTATAATGTTTAATGTTAAGCGCAAACGAAATTACGTAATATATTTAAAAGCGATCCGGTTACCAGATATTGAAAAATTATCTGCGAACAGATTTCACATTTACATGACATGTAGCAGAAGGTCACATGCTATATTATTAGAGTGCCAACAGAAATTACGAGAAATTAGACTAAAATATTTCGGTATAAGAGTTCAGAACGAATTGGACGGAGACAAGTATACACATTATTGACTTATTGCCAAGAGCGAGGTACAAAATTTTATACATTGTTTTAGAAACGTTTCTACGTCGCGTTTCTACAATGTGCGCCTGCTCATTCAAATTTAAAATATCAGCATACTGATGCCACGCAGAAATAACAAGGTGGAAAATACATTACATAATGTTTGGATTATTTATTTTTATATCGTATCGCAGTTATTTTTTGTTGACGTAACCTGTGGAAGCGTATTTAAGACTGACGCAAAACGTAAAAATCTTTAAATATTTGTCAGTTCAGTAAAACCGAAAATTTATATCAGCGATACGAAGTCGAGTTTGGGTCAGAATAGACCCGGAAACGGCTGATAAAAGACAGGGCACGCATGCTTCTATCCTTGACTCGTCTTATCGCAAGGCCAGCTTTCGGAAACACGCCTAGTGGAAGAGGTCAATGTGGCGTGTCGCAACGTTTCGTCACACGAATTATTATGATTTATTTACAAGATTGCTGTCCGGAACGGAAAAAAACCCGCGCGTGATGCAGATCATATTTCCAAAATATTTTTGTAAATGTAATTATAGGAGAAGTTTTATACGGTCGACTAAGAAATGCCGAGTTTGCCAATTTAATTAAAAACGTATCGACACTTGACGAAAGCAGAAGAAGCTGTTACTTTCTCGATTTCTATTGATTCTCGAATAAATAAAACGCAATAAATTGTACCCGTCGGAGAGTTGACGACACGACCCTCCTTCGATCCCTTTTGATTTAACCTATATCTCACTTGTTAATTATGCAAAACGTTTACCGAACGCAGGTTTTTGCAATTCTGGCGCAACCCCGCGCGAGAAATTGCAATCTCACCTCGGCTGGCAATGCCAGCCAACGACCTTGGCCTTGCCCGAATAAGACGCGGCCTTGGCGGCCGATCGATGCGACTATCAGCCGGTGCAAGTGCAGCGAGGGGGGAAACTGGATCTGAACTGGTTCTCACGTATTCCCGGTTTAGATCACATCGCGTGCATCAATTACGACGATCAGTCCAGCTCTCGGTCGCGCTTGAAAACTGTGTCACGCGTCATTGTCGTCTTTTGAGCTTTGATCCTTGGATACTCCACGTAAATCGCGCGCGCATTAACTTCACTTATAACTGCGCTTGCGGCATATTGCGACGCTGCGAATTAGCAGCGCAGCGAACTCCGCTTTCAGCCGCAGACGAAAAGTCCTCTAAAATCAAGATGTTTACAATGTTTCTTGGAACGCGTTGCTCTTTATCGATGATGCGATAATAAAGGCACACAAACATATTATCGATGATACGTGATAATACGCGATATAAATTATATGTAATTAAGCTGGCAGAATGTGAAGGACGAGGCTCGCTTTCAAGGACGATTTTTAATATCGATCCTCTAATCCCCCGAAATCTTGAGAATATCACGGCGATAAGTATAAATCTTATATCGAGCCGGGCATCTCGACGATTACGATTTAAACATACTAAACCGCTGCTTGCCGACGGAAATGTAAGAAAAGTGCGAGAATCGGTGTACGATCTCAGGAAGATTCACACCGACGGGCATGCGCACCCTCGACCTTGGCACGAGGAAATAACGTCTCTCCGCGGCGCTGTCGAAAGATTGCATAATGTTACGCGAGACGCGGCATAATTCCGTTTCGCTTCTCTTTTTTTTTTCCTTCCGCATTCGCACCCGTCGCGCGCATCTTCTGCGCAGACGAGGATCACCTCGCGCCGCCTGACACGCACCAATTTTTCTTTTCAGTTCCCGACAGAAGCGAATATCTCGTTGCGATGAATTGAAGGAGTCATTTTCCGCGCCGCGGAAATATCGATTTCGTGGAATGTATGAATTTCAATTTTATAAATTCATATTATTTCTTGCCCAGTTAATGTATTATATTGTGAACAACTTGTAAAAAAAATTTTTTGCAAGATTTGTTTCCTTCCTCCCTCCCGTTCTCTTATAGTCATAAATAAAAAAATAATACATTTATATAAAATGTATTGTAGAATAAATATTTAGAAGAAACTTGCTTCAATATTACTTGTGTTATATAAAGAAAATTGCAAGACATTGTTTTTGTCATTACTGTCACTTCCAGCATCAGTTAGACTAATTCCAATTTACTTTCGATGATTCGTCTAATACACATCGTACATAACGTGGTACGACAACACCCATTATTAGGAACACGCGTTAATTACTTCCGGCCAGACGATCATTTGATCACGACATTATAAATGCGACCTTAGATGAGTCCTTGGTTGCTCCGCGTTAAATTTCAAGCTCGCCGCTTTAATCAGCTGGACTTTGCCACGCGCGCGATGCTTAACTATACAATAAATATCAGCTACACGTGCACGATGTAAATTACAAATTCGACACGTTATTAAAAAGTTTAATTCGATTTGAAGAGTAAACTGTGAAGTAACCCGTATCGTAATTCTTACGCCACGATTTACGAACTGTCAATCTGTATCCAATAACACCGGCACGATCGAGCCGAGTCTAGTGAGATATCATCGGTTTGTTTGTCGAACGACCTCGCTCGTACATTCGCGGTCACTTGACGTCAGTTGATGCAAATCGAGTGCCGACTTATCGATTCCATCTCACGTCATCGCACGATAGATCACCGGACAATGCAATTTACTGCAAATAGGTGTTACCGTAAAAGACCATAATACTACTGAGAATCACTTTGCTGGAACATAATCATTCGTAACATACAATCAATGCTAAGCCACTCGTTATATCATAAGGCACATTATTAAAAAGATGGATTTATAAACATTGTAGACTGACAAAAATAATTTTGTTTGTGAAATAGTTAAAATAAATCGCGTACATCTTGGAAAGAGTGTGTTAGTGCCGATAATGGCTTCGCGACTACATTTTCGCAAACTAATCAATTTTAAATACGCATCGCTCTAAATATCGCCGCAAATTCTTAACGATTTCTAATGTAATTAAGAGTAATAATGTCACATCGGGGACGAGATGGAAAACTTTCGTCTAGAGAGAATTCGTTCTTGGCAAAAGTGCCACTGTGCCGCATCTTTTCACAGCAGCCTACATCAGACTAGTAACTTAAGACTAGTTCGCCGCGCGTTAAAATGCTAAATTCGATCTAGTTCACGAACGGAGGGACTTTCCTATGTGCAAGGTTTCTCTACGCAAGTTCGAATTCATAACAAATGGGTTATCGCTTGAGGTCACAATGACAGTAATGTCTGTGGTTGAAGAGTCAAGGATCCGAAACCTTGTAAAGTTTGTTACAACTATTATGTCTATGTCGCAACTGCAGCGACGTTGCATGTTTGGCGTAATATGGATGCAAGAATATAGCGCAAATAAATACGTCGCTTAAAAGTAGAATCTGCTAATTGAAAAGCGTTAAATTTACAGATGTAAAATTTTATAAAGTAGTTTATGCTTTAATAAAAATTTTCACAATCTTAAACATTATTTATCAGCAATTAAATAACATAAAAATTCTGGCTTCTAATGAAGTATACAAGATTTTAATATTGTAATAAGAATGTATGTTCGTTTCGGTTTACAAATCTACGAAATTAATATTTTACATTTATGAATTTAGTTAGATGGCCGAATTCGTCATTTGGGGCATTTCGGGACACGAAGGGACAAGCCGACATTATTCTCACTAAAACTTTGCATCCTTGACACACAAAAGCTACGGCGACATAACCCGGGTAAAGAGGCCGTTCCGTTTGCGAATCAAATAGGCTGGGGCAACAATGCCGACGCATAAGACGAACTCGATAGTTTACGATAGCCGCGAGACCACTTCTTCAAAATTTAACATGTCTGTTGAAACACGTATAACGTTTTATAAAGAAATAGGAAACAGTGACAATAATTTATTTCTTTTTTAATGTTTTTTCATTGATGGCGTAACTATTAACTGTAAAAAGTACTAGTTCACCTCGAAGGAGAGTTGTTTGTCAGAAAAGCGTTTTTAAATAGACGTCTACTGTAAAATCCTCTACGAAAGTAGACTCTGGAGCGTCTCGCGGATAGAGCAGCGTGGAGTATTCTAAAAATTCTGAAACTCGTTACACATACATACACATATATTTTCAGGGTCATCGCGTTTTGGCCCCTTCACTTCCGTCGATGACTAACTCTTGTCTGGATGATTCCTGACCCATCTAGCTATAATTTAAATTACCGAAAAGAAAACAAGGTAAAATATCGTAAACAAGATCGAACACAAATATATTATTATAAGAGACACTTTGCTTTCCAAATAGAGAGAGATCTTTTTAATAATAAAGTCACCATTAAATCTATTCACACGGATGATTTTGCAACACATTGCAGCAATATAATGGATAATACCAAACTTTGTTTTTTTTTTATATATTATGCGAATACTTTGGAAAGCTAATATAGAGCTAGAAGGATCAAGGTTGCTGCGCAAACAAGCGTTTGACTTTTAGCCACGTGTTTACACTTGCTGTGCAGCCTACTCGTAGCTTATCAGACGTTTTAGTATACAACGAAATTAACATTTCAATCAACGCGCTATGCGCGTGGAATAGTATGACTCTAAATGACGTACGGTAGACTGTGACCCAACTTCGCAACTATATCTTTTGTATTTTATTTTCTCTACCTTCTCATGTAAAATAGAAGATCGAGTGGAACCTACCAGGGTAATACCTAGATGTATTTTCTCTCAATTTTCGTTAAATGTTTCTACGTGCTGTGCGCTTTGAAAACGCTGTGTAGAAATGGAGCTGTTAGAGCACATTATGCGTACATGGTCATTAGGCTAATTAAATTGGCAAGAGCAAAATCGAAAATCGGCAAAGTTTCGTCTTGTGTGAAAACGAGATTGCGTTATCGCATTATTCAGCCAATTAAAATCGATCGTTCGACATTTGTTGCCCCAATAATTCAGAGAACCAAGGCGGATCCAAGGCCGCGTGACGCGTTTGTTTAAACGAACAATACGACTCGCATTGATTTCTGACGGCGATTCTTCAAGGCCTAGCCGCAAGAATGCGCTAATATCATGTATGCACCTTCAAGAAACAAGACTCATTTCCTCCGCCGGCAAACGTAAACTAATCCTTCCTAATCTATTGCGTAATTATTAATTCCCCGCCGTTTGACTCAATTCTGTGATTTATATTCCATTTCGTATTCGGATCCGCTTTAATCTCTTCAATCAAGCACAGGAGACCCCTCGGCGATCCTTGTACCTCCGTGTCCTCGGATTCTAGGATCTTTGGCCGTTAAACGTTAGCCGTTCCAGTATATCGGGACAGAGACGTTTCTTGGTCCGACTCGACCGCTATTTTTAGACGTCATTGACATTTGCACGTAGACACGTCCGACCGCCCGTGTACGCACCGCGTGACGGGATCAAGCTCATCGCGAACTGTCTTGATTGTCGTGATTTGCCGCGAGAGAAGAAAACGTACAAGACAGCGCCGGAAAAATCTGAAACTTTTCAAATCGGGAGCTAAGGCGATTGTAGGTCTCGGCAGGGATCCTTTTACCAAAAAAAAGTGTGTTCAGTCCAGAGGTAAACGTTCAAATCGGGTCCTTTCTTCAATCGATCCCATCACTATTTCAGCGCCCTCTCAGCCGCGCACATTTTCGCTGGTCCTCGCCCACGCGTACCCTTCAGAGTACGCTTCTACGGTCGATCGGGCCATAATAATAAGGCGAGGAGTATAAACGCTGGCTTTCTCATTGTTCGAGCTTTGGGTGCGCGGGTGTTTTCGCGATATTTTTGGTATCCCCTGTGACGGGGGGAGCGGCCGAAAGAGGTGAAAAAAAAAACGCGCGGACACATCATGTTTTACGAACACGATTGTCTCGTTTAGACTCGCGCGTTCGACGCACAATTTTCCAAAAAGTATGGACAGCTAACAACTGGCAAGTTTACGATCACCATTCTTGGCAACAGCCACGACCTAATCTTTGCAAAAACTCGAATACGAAGGATCTAGGATTTTTAAAAACATGTTTTACATAAAGTTATTAGATTGTTTTCTTTTTGCATGAATGAAAATTTATCAAGATTTCAATCTATAAATTTGTAGCTCAAATAAACGATGTAGTACATAATATTATATTTTTATATAATTGTACATTTTGGATATATAGATGATATTTAAATTTATTTAGTTATATACTTTTGTTTATTTTGGATACATGTTTATTTATTAATATTAAGATTAAATACTCTAATTTCATTGACGTAATTTCATTAACATTATTGACGTTTGGATAATTTTGATGATATCTTGATAACTATAAATCTTTATCTAGGTGATCATAATCGGAGTTAAGCTTACACTTAAGGGGCTTTATTATAAATTCGTTGATTTAGATTCGTAATATAATAGCCAGAAAGAAAGTTTCACCAATTGACCGTCAGCTGTTGCAACTGTTGTTGCAAAACTGCATTGTGGACAATATAGTAGCACGCGGAGGGGGAAAGACGGAGTATAATCTACTTTACTTTCACCGAGTCTCCGCGATAACGTAGATTTCCGACAGTGAGAGTTGGCTGTATTGCCAGTACAATTTTACATCTCGGAAAATCAAATTTTTCTCTTTTTTTAGAATAAGTTTGCATCCTATCATTTTTGTTTCTTAATATCTTACATTGGATATTGTAATATTTAAACTTTTTAAAACTAAAAATATAAAAATATAATCTCTATAATAATAAAAGATAATTTTACTATTTATTCCAATCCTTATATTAAGTGCGAATTTCACTTAAATTTTGTATCACTTTACTTAAAACTTCTATTATTAAAATGAATCGGTGTGAATCGAATCATTCATTAAATTCAAGCGAACTGAAACATATAACATCATCGATAAAAGGCGCTTTTTATCAACCGCTGATTTATCGCCATTTGCGACTCGTAAATTTCTCCGAACATGTTCCGATTGGATCGGTGACAGGTTGCGAATCTAAAGAAGCGAGAGAATCTTGAACAACAGCGCGTGGAACCCTAATCGATCGGCGCCCTTGACACGTGCTCTGGTTACCCGTGGCAAGTCAATGCCAGAACAATTACAAGCAGGAATACACAATGGCGAAATGGCTTGGAACGAGCCGCTCGCTTAGCCTTATTAAATTAAATTAAACAACGTCACCAAACACACGATTGCTACACGATAATAAAATGTATGAACAACTCGACAATGTTTCGCTTATTTTATTTTCACCTGATGATTGAAGGAACGTGGCAAAAATATAATTTTGTACTTTTCCCTCAAATTCCAATTTTAATTCCCTTTTTTTGCTAGTCATTACATAAAATAATTTTGTACTTTCCTCTCAAATTCTAATTTTAATTCCCCCTTTTGCTGGTCATTATATAATGAAGTTTTCACTGTTTTATATCTCTCTTATTATGAATATAACTTCCAATAATGTTGCAATACATAATTTGTTCTAGTATAAATATTTCGTCTAATATTAGTAAGATGCAATATATACACGCCTGTATCGTATTATATTACGATTGCCAGATTTATAGCATTAAAAGAATTCGGCGTGGCGCGTCACACGTGGCCTTACTTACGCTCACCCTACACGCGGGCAAGCGTTCTGGCTGAGACCTCTGGCACGTGCCGCGCTCCCTCGCGCCAGTTCAGCATTGGAATAATTACAATGTTCCGTGTCGTTCACGGACGATCGGGAAGCACCCGCGACTATACTCGCCCACGTGCTGTACGCGCCGTGAAACTCGAAAGCGGCCATTCACGTGGGCCACGTGGTACGCCGCCGTCTCACGCTTTCACAAGCGTGTAGCCGCCCTGTTCCGCGTCGATATGCCGGGTCATTGCCCTCCTACGTGTCGTCGTATATGCAGGTTGTGTAACGCGAACCCAAACAATATGTAGGTCGCGCCTATTTCTCCCGCCTTTTGCTCGCCTCGGTCCGCCGCCTGATTACATCGCCGTCCATTAGTCGGAAAAAAAAAAGTGTCGCCACCGAGATAGTCTACTCTTTTCGTTACAACCGTTATTCAATTGGACATTTCCTGTTCGCTTCTATTTTTAAATACCTGATTGTCAATACATATCAGCGATCGCAGTGGAAAATTCGGATAGTGAGCACAGTTGTTGAGTTATATAACTTTCGAATCGGCGTTACACAGAACTTTTGAATAAAGTTATTTTGACACTGACCAGTGTTGGAGATAAGATATTCAACAGTCACCATCGACTCTCGGGCAAAAAATAAAATATTTTTAAGATAAAATTCGCTATCAAAAGACATTAATGCTATTTTTAGGATTGTTATGATAAATCTAGCCACAATTACATACACGCTCATTATTCTGCGCTCTAATTATATTGTGTTATCTATTCTACAAGTGCGTGTCATTTCCATTTAATGCGTGCAATGAAATTCGCGGGACGCCGGTACAAATAAAATTGGAAGATAAAGGTCTGACCTTGTCGGGCGTGGAATTGATAAGAGTTGTAATTCATATATCGTAACCTTGGGCTATGTGTGTACGACTCGTGCAGCCTTGAATCGATTAATTTGAAATAAATAATTCCTCGAAGTGGCCTTGCGATTAATTCTGAATCATTTAGTCGCGGGATGGTATTAGGCGATATCAAAATTTCGCAACGTTCAAGCCTCAACGATTCGCGATATCATAATCAAGTTCAGCGCACGTCTAAAACGAAAACATATTTAACTTGAATAACGAGATAAAATGCTACGGTGATACTTGTACGTAACGAAAACAGCGACAGAGATACGATAGGAGGTATTTTGAGTTGTCTGATATTTTAGTATTTTGCAATTTAAACATATAAGTTTCAAAGTGTAGCAAACACGTGAAATTTACGTGCTCATTGTGAAGAATATTTTTATGTGTATCCAACACAAACGCGATTACGATCCGCACGTGAAATGTACTTGTATATTTATTATCCTGATTATAATATTATCCATGGAGCGATTTAGTTTGCGAAACTTGTTATCATAGACGTTGGTGCAAGCGTCCGAACCATGAATCGTGCAGTCAGCGCACTTTCCCCGAGGTATTTTTCTGCCGATTAAGAGCATTTCTGACGTCAAAACCCAGGAAGATGAAGAGATCACGAGAGCTTCACGAGTTGCTCTTTTCATCTCTCGTTGATTGTCAGTCGGGTCAACTCACAAATCGTCTATCAAAGTATAGAGTCTAGTAAAACCCATTATTCGGTTGGAAATACTACAATTTCGGGAAATGTACT
>VBVQ01002125.1:0-25912 GCA_011636635.1 Tetramorium simillimum | reverse complement strand
TCGGCATCGCGCCACTGCACCCACCGCGCAACCCGCGATGCATCGCCCTTAGACTCTAACAGACATGTTGCCGGTTCGCCCTTTCGCCGCGATTATATCCAAGAGTCATTTGTCCGGCCCGAATGAAACATGCAAGTCGCAATTACGACATTATATATCGACGTATAAATTTCTAAAAAATTTGACAATGATTAAATTATAAATAAATATCGAAAGACGGAGAAGGAAACTCTAGTCGACGACAGCTTGTAAAGGGAAGAAGGAAACCTTCGGTGGTCCTGTTGAACATGTGTATATATAGGTACAAGACTGCGGAACGTACGCGAGACGCATAAAGAAAAGAGAGCCAGACCGTAAAAAATCGGGACGTGGGAAGGGCAGGAAAAAGTGCGCAGACCTAGCGCAGAACCCGACAGCGCCTGATGCTCGTAAAAAGAATTGGCGCTCCAAGATCATAGTCACGACCCTCTCGAAGCCAAAGCCTCGCTTTCTTAAGAGCGTGTCCGTAACGCAGGACACGTGTTGGGATCCCGAGGTAGAAGAGAGAACGAGAGAGGGAAGATGCGAAGAAAGGGAAAAAAAGGAGAGAAAAGGGCTTCCTAGACGATTCAAAAAAAAAAAAAAAAAAAAAAAAAAACCGGCCGGCGACGGGAACCTCGGGGGATCGTCGTCAACGCAGGCTTCCTCGTCATTGTCCGCAAACAATGCGCCCGTAAGATACGCGCAGAGCGATGCGCGTACATAACGCACGCGTTATGCATGGACACCACGTGTGCGTGTATAACGCGCGCCCGCGCGCACGGGGAGATACGTGTTGACGCTTTGTAATGGCAGAATAAAAGATGGCCCGACGCCAGTGAAGGCGCCACATACCAGGCGCCGCCTAACCACTCTTTTCCTCCGTCCTACTCTCGCGTTCTCGCAGTCTCTCTCTCTCTCTCTCTTTCTCGTTCTCGTTCTCCCGCCAGCGCACGTCTTTCTCCCACGACAGCTGTCTCTCCCTCTATCTTCATCTCCCGCCGCACTTCGCCACGATCCTCGCCTCCTCGACAGTCCGACCGCTCACTCGCTCGCTCTCGTCATCGGCAAACACACACCCTCTCTCTCTCTCTCATTCCCCGCCTCTCGTACTCCGCAAGGCACACTTTTCCGTCTCTCTCTTTCTCTCGTGCTACCTTATCCTCGCCCTCGCGCCGCGTCCACCCGTTCCTCCTTCTGTCTTCCTCTCTTTCTTTGACCAATTCTTTGACCCTATACAAACAGGGCAGCGCGCAGTGGAATGCGTGGGGGCTGCTCGTACGCGAGTCGCGCATTTTGCACGCGTGTACGTGTACGGACGCGGGTGTAACGATGGTGCATCTCTCTTTCTTTTCGCCGGTTCACCGAACGTCACACCCGCCGAGGGCCTCCCCCCGATTTTCTTCTCTTTCACCCCCTCCTCCTTCTTATCTCACGCGCTCTCGCACGCTCGTTCGAGATACGCACATCGAAACTGCGTTCGATAATTTTGCAAGAGCGCTCCGGCGCACAGTGGCGTCGGCAGCACGAGCAAGTTGAGGAATTGTTGGTGAGATTCGAGGGAGAGGGAGATCGACAAAGCGTTAGCGTGCGATTCGAGATACATCGATCCAACTTTGCGTCGTTGTAAATAAAGTTAAGAGCGGCTACGTGTCGATTAAAACTGCCGGCGAGCCGCGACGTACGCTGATTTCCTCGTGAAACCGGCCTTATCGTTGTCGGATTAATTCTGCCTCTTCCCCCTTTTCTCCATATCTCAGATAAGTTCTTCCCGGAATCAGGAACTCTTGGACATTGTTTTGCCAACATTCCCCAAGTTCGTCAACGGAGGAATCGCTCTGGCCGAGTTATAGCCGAGATTTTGACTACCAAAGTTTTTCCATTCCAAGGGAGAGAAAGGGAAAACGTGTTCCTTGAATCCCGCGGGTTTCTGACGCGCGAGTGATTCGGCGCGCAGCGAATTCTCTCGTCGCCAATTTTATTTTCCAATTTTATTATGCAGAACTTTCGCGACAATCGTGGCAACTCTCCACATATACTTGCGATATTCTTAAAGTCTCTCATTTCGATGCATTTTCGGTTTTCGCATTGCGATTCTGCATCGCTGATTGTGAGCCGCACGGCGCACTATGGAATTCTCGCGATTCGCAACACACGCGGACGCACACTCGCGAAGCAAAACTATCGATCCCGGTTAAGCGGACATTTGTAGTCAAGTGTCGTTGCACCGACGGAATTCCTGCGAACGACCTTCATATTTTTTTCATTCCACGCGTATTCGCGTGCGACACGCGTATCGCGTGATGCACGGCATGCGCGTCGTAATCGCGCGCGCGCGTATCGCTCCGATCGACGAGAACAAAAGGGGTTTGTTCGAAGGCGGATTTTCATTAGACAGAGTAGAGTGCCCGGCGCGCCTAGATCTCGGTAGTGTAGAGTATTGCGGCGATTTCAAAATGCGAAAATTCGCCATTGAATTTACTTATAAATCCTGGAACTGTTGAAATGTTGCACGATCGATCTTTAAATTTCAAAAGTCTATTAATTCTCCGGAATTAATAAAATTTTTATTGTAAATACCATTTTTCCCTCAGAAGTAAATACCATTTTTCCTTAAGACTTGTATTAATTTAAAACATAGCTTAATTTCTCCACTTGATTAATCGTATTCTTGAAAAAAATTCCGTTTACAATTCCAGCTATTACTACAAGCATTAGATATCATTGATACGTTTACGCTACTATTTTGCTTAAATTATAAATAATTCATTTATTATATATTATAAATTATTCATTCATCCTCATATAATACTATTCTCTAAATAGTATCTCAGAATTTAATTAAAATCTGATTAAAATCTGATCTTTCATGATATTTCATTTAATGAATTCAATTTTCACGCAACACAACGGGCGACACTTTTCGCAACGTATGTGTGCATGTGTGCACGCGCGCGCGCGCGCGCTTATGTGTGCGTAGAAACATGCAGCCAGTTGTTATTGCCGTTGATACAATTCCGATAAATTCGCCAAACACTACACGAAACATCAAGAGCCTCACTCTATAGCCACAGATAGCGTCATCGTCGTGTAATAATCGTTCGACATCGTCAAACGGCAAGAATTGCGGAGGATCGCTCGCCCGTACCGCGAATTAATGCCGCGATAGCGATCTAACGCGTCAACATGCACGCGTATGTGCGCGCGTGTGGAGAGCCGCATAATAAAATAATAAAATCGCACGGTCCGTTAAATCGCCGAGAGAGACGCAGAAAGCGCGCGCGCGCGATAAATTCCTACGAGCGCGCGTCGTTCCTCTCTCGGGACTTTTATCTTCTATTAATAGTTACAAAACAAGTCGTGCGCGCACGGGCGCGCGCTGGCCGCGATCCTTTAATCCTTTCGGCGCTGAACGGACCGACGAGGCGTAACTTATGGCAACAGTAGCGCGCGGCGCGTGCTTCTTGCGCGAGCGAATGCCTTTCTATCGATCGACAGGTCCGATATCGATAATCGCGTAACACGTGTAACTCGACGAATACGCGATAAGCTACTAATAATTCGTCGTGTCATTTTGGAAAATTTCCGAGAGCGTTGATCGCGCTGAATCGGATCAAGGCCGGTACCGGCTTTTCGAGAAATCGAGCAGCACTTTTCCGTTCGGCAACGCTAGATATCGCGCTTTCCGCGCGCGAGCGGTAATCGTATAAATAACATCGGAGATAAATAGGAAATGAGAAGAAACCGCCGGCGAGTTTCGTGATGCGAGATGCCCATGACTTATCTCCTCGCGATTTATCATTTCGCTTAAAAAAAAAAAAAAAAAGTGACAGATAGTGCTAAATGACTTAATCGTGACTCAGAACGTATCTATTAAGCGTACTGAACGACTTTAAAATCATGTTTGCATTTTATTCATTCATCGCGCAGGACGACAATATGTCTACTCGTCGTAATCAAGATGGACAAGCAGATCGGATTTTCAAAAATCATTAATGACGAATGTATCCGAGAATTAGAGTGAGCGTTACTTTCTCAGCTCAGCGTTTATCCGTATAATTGACTGCTTTCATACTGATTTTCCTGCTTGCATGAAAAGTAGATTCGAGCTGCGCAAAAACGAGCTGCCACAGTCACAAGGCGAAAGAGTTAAAGTGCTATCGGATGCCCGCTCGGCGACTCCGTCCACCACGTCTCGCCGAGTCTCGTTCGAGCGGCAATTGATGCGCGTCTGAAATTACGACGGCAAAAAATCTGGGGCACACACAGCAAAATTGCTTGACAATCATTAGCGAGCGTATAAGAATGTACATATGCCCGCCGTTACAGAGACTTAATTCCCGAGTCTCTCTCTCTCTCTCTCTCTCTTTCTCTCGCGTTGCTCTCTATTTTCCCTCCTCGTCGCGCCTCGATCGCTCTCTCAAATGCTCCTACTTGTTTTCTATATATCTCCGCATTGCTTGCCCACAAACACGCACCAGCGGAGTGCAAACGCGGAACGCAAATATCTGTCCGCCTCGTCCGGGCCCAAACATACGGCTGCTTTCCCACACGCGTGAAACTCGCTAGGCTCGCGAGAGAAGATCAGGAATATTTTCTTAAAATTTCTTTAGCTCACAATCAGACTCCTCGTACACGCGGAAATTCTGTAAAATCTTTTCTAAGCGCCACGTAAGGAAACATATAGAATAATTAGCGCGTTCTCTTAGTTCGTAATAAAATAATTTATCTCGCGGAGATCCTTCGTCGATCGCCGATATCCACGCGAGTTCCTGGAAAGCATCGTTGCCGCGATGCGAAATTGGCTTAGTTTTTCCGGACGTTTTCGTCGGTGACGCAAGCACGCTCGCGCGCGCTCACCGACGCGATTTCGCCTCGATCTCGCGCCTCGTAATATCAGAGGCCGCTGATTGAAACACTCGGCCGCGGCACGATAGAGTAGGAGACGTGAGAGAACGGGCTTCTCGGAAGAGCATGCGAACTTTGACAGATGGCCTCGTATACGTGTATATATATCTCTCTCTTTCTCTCTCTTCCTCCGTCGAAGAAACTTCAGGGAACATTATTTCGCCCCGCAGCGTCGCCGCCGGCGGTCTCAGTGCGGTATAATTTAATTATTAATTTAACGACGACAAAGTGTAACGATCGCGCGGACAATGAGCGAGCCGATTATCTCGACGCGACGCGACGGTAGACTCGTAGTGGTAGACTCGTAAACCGGGTCTACCACGGGTTGTATTATAATTTACGCCGGTATTTATGCACTCGCGCATAGCGAGCCTTTACGCGCGCAGAATGCGCTCGGCAGTGGAGTGGTGGTGAGCCTCCTCGTTACGGAGAGTTAAGCCTCTCCGCATAGGCGAACTGAGGCGAACGAACGTCTCCGGTCTTTCCGTCGCGAATGCACGCGCGGACGCGGTATGCAAATTATTCCTCCAAGATGCTCGACGTAATTATATGTAGGTCAATAATGTTATCGATAAGCATCGCGATCACGTACGCGACGGGTCGTGAGCACGCGGCGCGTCTCCGGAAACGGCTGAGGTATCGACGATCCCCGAATCAAGGCCGCAGGCCGCGAAACGCAGAGGAATCGCAGCGCAGTCTATCCACTACGTTTCCCGGCTCCTCTCTTTCATTTTTCCTTCGACAACGCGGCAGAAAAGACCGCCTTGTACCGCTATCGGAATGTAACATTCAGCAGTCGATTATTCGATTAAATTGGCGAGATCTAACGGGTGATTCAAATCTCACGGCGCTCGCTGGGAAAACGCGATTTGGAACTCGCGTTTACGCGAACGATGCCGCGGTTCGCATATACAGTTAACGAAGCGCGCTTCTGGATCTATTTTCGCTCGATCGAAAGATCGAGGCCGTCGACCCAAACGGATCTCACGAGAGCCGAGAGAGAAAGAGAGGGAGAAAAAAGGAAGAGATAGCGAGAGGGACACCGAACCGCTTCGCGATATTTGCTCTCTCTCTCTCTCTCCCTCTCTCTCTCTCTCACTCGCGCTCATTCCTCGCACTCGACTACGACGATGAGGACGATGACGACAACGAGGCGCAATCAATCCGTCATTTTATTAAGAGGCTTATTTCGCGCCGCGATTTCATTCCCTCTCAAGTGGCCTGATCCAATTCGATTTCATGGCGTTCTCCACCGCGCGTGTGCATGCGTCGTGCATGCGTCTTTTAGCTTTGCTCTTTTCCATTGACGGCCGGCTCGTGTGTGCGATTGCCCGTCGCCCTCGGTACGCGACACGGCGAACGAAATCATCCTTTAACCCTTCAACAACGGGGCACGTGCGAATAAGATTGCCGGCAAATAGGATCCGCGATTGCGAGCCTTCACCCTGCTGCACGGATTTATTATTTCAAACAGTAGCCTCCAAAAACTCCAACTCAACAGTTTACACTGACAGTGAGAGAAAAATATAATTACTTTTGGACCCAACCACAATTTTATAATATTTCTAATCATAATTATGGTTAACATAACGATGCATATAGTTAAATTAATCATATTTCGTGTTAGAAATATTATAAGATTATGGTTGGATCCAAAAATAACTATGTTTATCTCTACTGAGATACACTGATATCTGAATGGAATTTTCGTGGAGAATAATGAAAACGAGAAAAAAAAAGGATAGACGAACAATAGAATTGTTTTGCGAGAGCAGGCAAATTTTCAGGATAGCCATGACTATTAACGAGTGAGGAAACGGTGAGTTAAATGAGTCAGTGCGGTTGACGAACAGCAAAGTCTAGAAATGATAGACCTCGCGACCGAACGCACCGAGGCCGCTAATTGAAGCGCTTTAACTCGTCTACTTGTTTTCCCGCTTAACGAACCGTTAACTCTTAAAGCTGACGGCTGCGTAAAAATGTTTTCCTCGTTCGTCACGACTATCTTCTGGAAAACGTATCATTATCATCGCGCAATTTGCTGGATATCGTTCGCCGCTCGCGAAACGTTATTCAAGATTAATTCTTCAACGTGTTCAAAGATTGGCAAAGCCCCGTACGCGTTTCACGCAATTTGTCAATTTGTGAGTGCGAATTATACAGTCTGATGGCCGGAGGGCCCGTCGCCCGCGTTCGTTCTCTCCCCCAATAGTCCGGGACAAACCTCTCCCCTTTAAAAACTTCGATCCGGCTTCTCCGCCAGACTGCGACGACCTTGATTCTCCAGCACGGATTACCCATGACGTACCCAAGGCTGCAGCTATTTTGAAACCGAAACCAAATCGAACACAATAACGGATAATTTCATCGAAAGTGTGAGTTTGTTGTGACGTGATGCAACACCGAATTAATGCGGAAAAAATGTAGAAGAAAAAACAGTCTAAATTATTATGTCTATAAAAACAGCTATAAGGTTACGGCATATATTTAATGTAAATGTAAATGAAAGTGTTCCATATTAATTAACTCGTGCAATTAAAAAAAATAGCCTGAAATAAATTTAAATGTTAATTTAATGTGGCAATTTAAGCCTTAACTGCCGAGAGAGATATTTTTTTTTTTTTTTTTTTTTTTTTTAAGAAGGCAACTTAACGTCTCCGGAGATTTGCCGAGAGGAAACGTCACACCGGCTGATTCAACACGGGAGCAAGAGCGCCACGAGACACGCTCTATATTCATGCTTTTGTTCCCCGAGAGTAAGGACCGACGACCTCGGCGGGATCCCAATTCAGAAAAGTCGTTCCGGGATCCGATGAATGGAGCCGGGTCCGTCTGTTTACCGTGTCGGTTATCGTACCAAGGGATGGCGCCAGTCAATGCTCGCCCCATTCAGAAGGGATGCGGAGAAGGGTGTTCCGGACCGTCGGCGATGCGACGTCGCAGCGGAGGAGAGAGAGAGAGAGAGAGGAACGGACACGAGCAACCTGTTGCTTTCACCGTACGCCGGGATATATCCACGTGCCCTCTCCTTCACGCCGGGCAGCACCCACACGCAACATGTTGCAAACCCCGAACCTACGACCGTAAAATATTCACGCGCAACGCGCGGATTATCGAGCTACACGCTCTCGCGCGAGAGCCGAGCCGCGCCGCACGCGTAGGTGGACAATTTATCGTCATGTAAGCGCGGAAACCGAGAGCTTCGTGCTCGCCGCGAATCGGGAAGGCGAGAGACAATTGACCGTGCAGTAGCCGCGTTTTTGCTCGGCGTTTACAATTTTTGTAAAAGACAATAGAATAGATGAATATGAATGGCGTGATGAAAATATGACGACAGTAATACAATAGATGTAATAATAATGTAGGAGTTATATAATGAGAGAGAGAGAGAGAGAGAAATAAATCTTATTCAGTTATATTAATATCACATAATATAATATACATAAATATAAATGGTCATGAATCATAAAATTCTTCAACCAAATGATTCTATGACTCACAATCAGAATATTTCAAATGTGACCACTACGGAATCACAGGCACTATTTAAATTAATTGATGTAAGAATTAAGTCGTATTTATAAACTAAAACACATTTTTACGTGTAAATTTTTCAAAAAATCTCATTTATAGAATTTCTCAGACATCGTACTAGTTTTACAAATTAAGAAGCGCACGCAGTCGTGCAATTTAAACATATTTCTAGAGTTAATCTCAGAAACTAAGCTCAGCAATAACAAGCATCTTCTTCGTCGGCGCTTGAGATTCTCGAGAGGCGAGACCGACGATGCATTTCGATCGATCGTCGGCCGAAGGCGGCACGACGACGGACGTCCAAAGCAAGCAGCAGAAGAAGGAGCGAGAGAGAAAGAGAGAACCTAGCGCCAAAATAAATCAATAAAATAGCGAACCAAGTCGAGCACGTAGGCGCATATACGTGCATACAACGTATAGACCGACATGTATGTGGATACGAGGAGCGAGACGAGGCGAGGCGAGGCGCGGCGAGGCGAGGCGAGGAGAGCCACGGACACGACGGGCGCGACGGGCGAGGAGAGGGAGGAGAGGGAGAGCAGCCGAAGCACAGGCGAACGAGCTAGCGCGAGCGAGGTCGAGACACGCGGCAGCTGTCTGGCGCCAGGGGTCCCCCTGTTCCCTCAAACAGTCGCGCCGAATGCCACCCACCTTAGCCGACCGACCTATCGTGCCATTCTCAAACCTGCCTGCATCCCGGGAGCCGGCTCTCCTTTACCTCTCCTTCCTTCCTACCCGCGTTCCTGCGCGGCAGATGCAGCAGCCTGCGTCCGCGACGACGCGCCGTTTTTGATGGATCGACGACGGAACCGCCGCGCCGCGCCGCGCCGCGCCGCCCGTATTCCGCCAAGTGGAAATTTCAGATCGTTTCATCAACAAATTATTCAAACTAATAACAAATTATCGAATAATGGACAAAAAATTCCCCATTTTCTTTCGTGTATACATATATAACTCTTCCAAGTTATAATTTGTATAATTTGTATGTTTCATCGTTTGATTTATGTAAAAACGTGAAAAGAGATAAATCAACACCTTTGAACTGACGGAACCTTGGAGAGATTCGATGATCGCGGCGTCAGTTGGAAAACTCGCTCGATCGAATCCCGATATTTCTGTTCTCTCCCGGAAGCAACGTTCTATCTATAACTGGCTCAAATAAAAAGACTTATGTGACGCGCGCGTGTTTATGATTCCGTGTCATCCTCTTCGGTGCTCTAAACTTCACGTGTCGCGCGTATTATATTGCCGCGCTCAACATCGTACGAATATGTGTGACATTCACTAAGCCGACGAAAGTGCAATCGCGTCAGAATGATTCTCGTTTCCGGTAAATGGGCCTGCTGTAGCGACAGATCGAACGTGTGTCTTTTTAATGCGGCTAAAAAATTCTAGAAATTTCAGATCGAGAAATGCCCGCACATATTTTATTACAAAAGATATATCGTATTATAAATAAAAATACTTGAAATTTTTATGATATTTTTATTTATAATCTTAATAGAAATTGATCTTTGCCTCATGAAATTAAAATGCCATGAATAAAAATCAGAAATTAAAAGAATCTATAAAAGAGATGTATAAAAAAGAATAAAAAATAAAATAATTTGATGATATATAATTTACACAATTAAAACGTAATTTAAAATAATTGAAACTTAAAGAATCCAAAGGATTTAAGGTTTTCGCTGTTATATTATTAACTGACGTTTTCTCGATCTGAAATTGGACTGAAGCTGGGATAAATTGCATTCTACGACGATTACTCCTGAATTAAGTGCGTCAACACACACGTGTCGTCTCTTATTCACTCCTGTAAAATATCGCGAGACGCGACGGACGCAATTTGCTGTCGGCTTGAAAATGTTTGATGTCGTTAGAGCAGCGGCCTTTGCATTTGCAAAGGCAGTAAAAGTAAAGACCTCGACACAAGAGGAAAACTCGTTGCGAATATTACAATTACAATATTACAATCGTTTTCTTCAACGACATGGGAATTTGCAATTAATCAAGAATTAATAAAATCGTCACATAAGTCGTTGGTTATATAAAGACTCAATCCTTCTATGGATAAGATTACAGTATTATATATTTCAATCCAAATCTATCTATTGAAATATCCTTTTAAAATAGATTTAACAGTCGTAAATAAATATATTTACGTGTTATAATCAGTTTTTGAAAGTATTTTTTTTCTTTTCCTTCAAACAATTTCTTTTACCGCCAATACCATTCGTGCTTTGAATCTATATCGTGAAAACAAAATTCGTATACTCGGCCCGATGGCGCAACGGCAGAAAATTATTGAACGACGCTGCGGAGAAACGAGAGTAATCGTCGTACAAGTCGGCGGCGAGAGAGCAGAGCGCGCTCACTTTCCTGCTTCTGGCCGGGGCCAAAAGCGTTTCAGGCGTTCCACGAAGCGGCAACGCGAGAGCGGCCCGAGAGCGGCCCGAAAAACGACGAGTCCGCGATCCGTGCGGTGCGTCATGCGTGAAAAGCTACGCGCGCGTCAGCCCCCGTGGAACGTGCGTGCTGAGGAAATTTCTTCGGCGACATTGTTAAAACATGTTGTCCTTTCGAGAAAATCTCGACGCACTACTGTGGACCGACGAGTCATTACCTTTTATACATTGCGTTGTTGGAAATTAAATTTGTACGAGAATTGTAATATTTATAAACGTATAGAGAGATTTTTTTTAATAATATAATATGAAATATAATAGGAAAAGAACCGCCTAACTCATTCTTAGCGCGTACTTGAGACTCGCGTATATCTACAAGTGTAAAATTAACTTGAATCACGCTTATACATATGTACTCTCGTAACTCGCTGTGATTCGAGGAGAAAGAAGCCTGCCTAAAATTAAACTCGCTCTTATTTTTCTCAGATAAGGAAGCGAAGATATGTACGAGGAGAAAATCGATCAAACTTAATCACGCGGACGTAAAACGCCGTTATCGATCGTAGGCATCGTCGGAGGTATTTCGGATCAACCGGGTAAGGCTTAACGATAGAGATAAGAGAAAAAAAAAAAAGAAAAGAAAAGCCGTGCGTGACACGACGAGAGAAACGGATCGTCTTGTTTTTCCAAAATTTCACGTCGGCCGAAACTTCAACAATCCATTATCATTAAAACGACTCAACGGGACACCCCGTATATCTCTCGTCGTGGGGTCGGTGAACATATGGGGTACGTATAACCTTGAAGACATCGTTACCTTCTCCGTTGGTGGTAAGCGAGCCGGGAAGTGGCAGGGGCGTGCTGTTTCTGCACCGACGCTGATCCCCTTCGCTGGGCGCGCGATCTGAAAATAAACGGGCAACCCCTTGAGAAGCTGCTTTCCTCGCGCGAGACTATTTCTTCCTCTCTTAATTCCTTTCCCTCTCACGCGCTCCTTTTTTCGCTCTTGCACATGTTTCGCTTTATAATAGGAATAGAGAGCTTATAATAGGAAAGAGAGAGGGAGAAATAATCATCGCTATATTTGAAGCAGAGAAACAGAAAAAAAAGCAAATTTAAATTACATAAAAAAATATGTGATGCGATATTTCGTGATGCGAGCGTGATTTTGCGCGTGTAACGCATTGTCGTTGAGCGGTATTCGCGGTTATCGCGGGAGAAGGAATCGTTATCGGACGGCGAGAGAGAATTTTCCGGGACAGGTGAAGAATTTCACGACGTTGCATAAAAGCTTATTGTCGGTAAACACCGGCAGCGAGCAGGTTCCACGTAATTTCATATGACCATACGTCTGCGTCTCCCGGTGCGCGGCTAATTGACGTAATACCCAGTCTCGGATTTCTCCGCTTCAACAGAATAAATTCGATTTTCTCGGCGCAGGTGCGAGAGATGCGTTCGCCTCCGAGCTGCATCGTGCCAAACTACGTTGAAACGATTCGTCACCGCGTCTTATGCGGCGAACGCACGCTACGCGGAGAGGTAAATCCGATAGCGAAATGAATCTCGGATCCTTTCTTATTTACCGTCGAAGAAAGATAAACAGCGCCTCGCGCCACTCGATTCAGCCTTTAGCGGCCGCGTGTTAAGGCGGTCGGTGGTGTCGGCGATCAATGCCGTTGACCGTGTCCGCAAGAATTCACGATCGCGGAGCGAGGGCAATTAAAGCGCAACAATTTCCGCGGGCTCGAAGAGACAGAAACGGCCAAGGTAATCGCCAGACGCGTGATTCATAGCCCTCACGGAAATGTCTCTTTCTTTCGCTCTCCGTCCGCTCTCCTTCTTTCTCCCTCGTCGCTGCACAAAGGAGGTGACAGAATCGTCCAAAATAATTATTCGCTCGAGACGGATAATTTATTCGCGCAAAAGTCTCGTGGCAAAAGTCTCGTATAACAAACAGAACGGCCAATTATAATTCGCGACGAAACAATGCTAATCTGTCCGTCTTTCTCCTAAACGGCCTACGAAAGTCTGATTTTAATATCTTTTAAAATTCATCTTTTTTTTCCTGTGTCTCACGGTGATTCATTCAGCTTTAAAATTTTAAAATTTATTACTTTATTGAGAAGATCATTTTATTAAATTTTTAAACAAATTCTGTTTGGACATGTAATTATAATGGTATAACCTAATCAAATATGTACGTTTATACGTTCTGTTTAATAAAATTTAGATTTAATAAGATAAAGACAATCGATAGCTGAAAATAACAATGTTTCGAGATAAAATACTACTTTTATAGTACGAATTACGTGTAATATTGCGTATGCGTAGTAAACATTTACGGTGAAATTACAAAAGGTTTTAGGCTCGACAAGCATGCTAATAGTTTTAGGGATAGACCATAGAAGGCCAGATCCATTCACCAAAAGAGAAGATGACGTCAGAAGAACAAGTCGAATGAGAGGACGGTCGCATTCCTTTTGGATTCCAGAATCTCGTTCCTGCGGGAGAAGCATTTCCTGCCACTCAAGAGCATTAGAGAAAGCGGCGAGTTTGCCCTCGCAAAGACAAGGGAATGGGGCTTCAAGGGTATCGCGAAGATAGAAGAGAGCCGTCTATTTTTAGGACGCAATTATTTAAAAATTCGCTGGCCTCGCCCCCATGGTTGTCGCGTCGCGTCGCGTCGAGAGAATTTTGCAGGAGAATTCTCCTTCTCTCTCTCTCTCTCTCTCTTTCACCGAATCCTTGTCCTGTTTCCCACGCGAGAGAGGCTCTTGTTACATAAATAGAAACTGAAACTCGCACGACGTTTTCTGATGAAATTAATATTTTTTCACCTATCTCGAAAATTAATCTTAATGATGCACTACTTAATTGTATAACGCACTTGATACTAATTAACAATTAACAAAAACAAATATATCGAAGAAACATTTTTTCATCCTGGCGAAAAAAAAAAACTCGAAAATTTTGTTTAATTTCAACGAACGAAGAAGATTACTCCATTACTCCTACAATAATAATTTCCACGGAATAATTTCCTGCTGAATGTAGATATCGTAGTATATCGAATGGTTTATTATTTCTCAGACAGATTTTCCACATTTCTACGATTTTTCAGATTCGTGGCAACGATGCCGTGCAAGCGCGGCAAACAATCAGAGCGCGCGGGCGATTATCGGGCGCAAATATTTATCCGACCGATAAGGAGCAAATTGACACGCGAACCCCGCAGTTTATTATACTCGTCGCCGTCGGTCGGACGTCCAATATACAGCGCCGCAACGTCGGGTAAATACAATTTATTTACAAAGTAAGACCGGACGGGAGAGCTCGCGGCGCGATTTTGGCACGCGCGTCACTCCACAAAGGGAACGTAAATATAATTCCGCGAATTACGCGTGTCACCGTAAGCCGTTAAGTGCCGCGCGAATCTGCGAGATAGTGTCACCGCCGAGTTTGCAAAAATATATAGCCACGCGGAAGATTCGGCCAGCGGCGCCACCGCTGGCCCGCTCGCTCGCTCGCTCGCTTCCAAGGTGAGCGGATTCGTGAATTATGGGCTTTGACTTGGGAAGAGAGCCGCAAAAGAGAAAGACAAAACGAGAGGGAGAGAGACATGCGAAATACCATATCTTTTCTCCTCCGACTTGACACCGTCGGTGCGTCAAGTTTCACTCGGGTTTGCGAATCGTGTGAAGTGACCGAAAACGCTGTTACCACGATTTCTGAGAATATAAAGACTCGATCTTAAACTTTCACGTAACTCTTCCACTCTCCGCGCGCGCGGGTGACGCCTGAAACTTGCAAGGTTCTCGCGAGGATATATACCACGAATTTCGATTTTATCGCCTGACGCGACGGGGCGGATCGTGACATTGGGGAGACTGACGGACGTCACGCATTATAATGCGTCGCGGCGCGATTCGCCTTCGCCGAGAGAGACGCCGCGCCGCGCCGAGGCGAGGGCAGCAAGCTGCATCGAATTAGGATCTCGCCGGCGGATCTTGAAAAGCGGCATCTCGTCGGGCTCCTCCGATCCGGAAATCGGCGTGCCTGCACCGCTCTCGGTGCTCTCGGTGCTCTCGGGGTCCGGTCGCAAACGCTGCCGGCGCGATCGGCACGGCGAAGGAGGCACCGGAATGCGAGAGAGCCACTCCCGCCGATCGCCGAGCGACTCGTGCGGCGGTCGGCCGAGCTGAGAGACGAGGGGAGAGCGAAAGGATGGAGCGCGGAGAAAAGGGATGAGAGAGAGAGAGAGGGAGACAGGTTTCATCATAGTACGCCGGCTCCTAACTGCTCGTAGCCGATAACAGATTTCCCGACGAATCTACGATCGGCTCTTCTTCGTAAAGATCGGCGATAAATCACCGGCCGGTCGCGATAAATTGTAATCTTCCGACATTCCGCATTTCAGAGCGAGTCCAGTTTCATCGGGGCGAGCGCGGAGGGAGTTGGGAGCGCCGGAAAGTATATCGCATAATTTACGAGAGAAAGGAGACGCGCGAAACGAGGAAGAGGCGGAAAGAAGTTCAAGGATTGATAGAGAAGGGCGCGCTTGAGTTTGTTCCTTCGAGCGAAGCGGACGGAACGGCGAAGGAGGAGGACAGGAGGGAAAAATCGGGCGCGAGCGACGCGCGAGGAGGCCAAGAGACAGACGAAGGGAGACAAAGAGAGAGAGAGAAGGGATATATTCAAGGACGTCGGCGGCGAGTAGGCAAGCGTAAGAGCCAGGCGACAGGCGCCCACCGCCTCCGCTCCCCGCTCCCGCTCCGCGGGATCTCGTCTTGGTCCCGCTCCGCTCCGCTTACAATTAGTCAGCCCCACCCTTTGACCGGCGCTAAGGTTGGCCCTATCTATATCTCGGTGCCCTTAACCTCTCGCAGGGATTAACAGCGGGATTACCGCAGCAGCTCGTTCTTTCAAGGCTGCATACAAAAGTCGTCGTTCCATTAACGAAACAAGCCTGCACCATGAGGAGGGTCTACTTGAGGGTAGAAGATGTCCCTTCGAACTTTCCATCTTAATATTTCGTCTCTCCCTCTCGGAATGACTTGTTCCGTCGGTAAAATAACAAAGCCCAGCCCATTTTAAAACCGGTTATATCCACTACCGCGTTGTACATTCTTTCGAGACAGGTGGAACCGTTAGCAAAGTGCGTTTAGCTGCACTTTGCTAACTTTCTATGATTTCTTGCAGCTTCTGCGTTTATCCTATTTTTTTTTATCTGCGGACGTTAGGTGTATTATTTATTAGTTTAGTTAATATTTTTGACGGTAGCCGATCCGGTGCCCGAGGGAACGAAGCACGCAACATTAACGCGACCGTCGTGGGGACAAAAATTGGATCTAATCTGCGAGACGAATCGCGCTGGAGAGCAGGATTAAAAACGTAAAGCCACGTAACGCGCGACACGCGCGTTTGAAAGGGACTGCGCGGCGCGGCGGCGTGTTGTGTCCTTCGTCGTATTCGTTGAAATTTGCGCAACCGCACTGGCGGAACTCTACAAGTGACACGGAGCAAGGTAGCATGTGCGAAAATCAAGCGGCTCCCCGCCGTCAGGATTCCTAATCCCCATGCAACAAGGATGCAGATTTATCCTTTTCGACAGAGCTACAAAAGGAGAAAGAAATTATACCGAGTCATCCGTCACCATATAATCTTTTTATAGATACGGTCTTTCGACGATTACGTAATGTCTTAATTAAACAACAGTTACCCGGAGTTATGAATAAAACGTCTGATATCATCGTAGAAGGAAAGCAAGATTGCCCGATGTGGAAGGAACTTGAAGGTGATATTTTGCCCGAGCAGACACTGCCGCGTTCTTCACCCCTTTATTTTTCCTCCCACGATCGCGCGCGCATCTCCCCGCAAGTTTCCCTGAATCGTCGCTCCGCGTTAGAAATAATATCGCGTCGCGTCGCAGCAACAAGTGGCGGACTTTTATCCGCCGCCGCGCCGTCGTGTATACGGTTCGGCACGCGGCGCGATGGCCCAGTTTCCGCGACGGGGCATAAATTCGCGCGGGCGCCCGTCGTCGCCCGAAAGACAGATTTACGACGGAGGCAAGAGAGGCGGCGAGTCTCCGTCTTCCGAGAAGAAACCGCTCCGCTTCCCCACTCGCGCTGCCGGGAAAAACGCTTACGCTTCCTCGCCCGCGCGCGTCAAGTAGGGCTGTCGTTATCGATTCGCGAGTTACTTACGATTGACAAGCGGTAACGTTAAACGCCGAGCTTTCTAGTCTTTCGCGCCGGAACGGCGAGCTCCGGAACGCGAGACGGAAAGGTGGCCGATTCGCGATCGCGACAACGCTAACCGCCGTTCAACAAAATAAAAATAATTATGCATGTATAAATTTTGCTTCGAAGTTTCGTGTTGGCTTCCATTAACTTCCATCAACGATTACATCGTTTGAGATCAAGTGCGCCTACCCCGAGATCGAGACGACGAGGGATACGGTATTTATAACGCGCCCTGAGCATTTAATAATACCTTCAAGAACGCTGGACCTTTGGCAGGATCCTCCTTTATATAAATGCGAGCCGCTCGCGGTACGCACGGTACGACACACGGTCCTCTCTCTATCGACAAGAGATATTGACCTCAGGCGATATACACAACAAGCGCCCGGCAGTATTTCTCTCTCTCTCTCTCTCTCTCTGCTATATATGTAAGTGCGTCCACCGTATAATCTATAGACACACACCTAACGTCATCGCGAACGCGCGGCTCTCCTCTAACTGCAGGCGCTATTATTTCGTCATATCGAGCTTGGCACACATACACGCTTACGCCGAGCTAGGGATGTTCATGCGCTACTATTTTTAATAAAAAGTATAAATGTGCTATACGTCAATATTTTATTTTACAATCTAGCAGTCGCGAGTATCTTGGCGATATCGTTGTTTTACTTACTACTACTACTACTACTACTACGGTTACGCGCCCGACACGCTTGACTTTAAAGAGAATGTATGAGTAATTGCGCGGATTTCACGGCGAAACGAAAGGCGAATCTATCGATGACCGCGCGGTCGATTCGCGTGCTACGTACTCGCGTTCGCATCGATCCCGAGAGAACCAGTTTAGGTTCGGCCGCGGAAGGAGAAGAGACGAGAGAGAAACGCACGGGAGACGACGGTAGTCGAAACCAGACGAGGCGAGCGGTGACGCGGGAGGGTTCGCGCGCGAGGAAGATGCGGTTGGCAGAAAGTATCGTTCCAGGGTTTTTCCGCGACTCACGGAGTGATTCTGTCAGATTATATCTCTCCTGGATACCAGACGCGACACTTAATACTTTACGCGTTATTCCCCGTACGTTTGAATTTACTCCAAGATTTATCAAGAGTATAATCTCGAGAAATAAACGACGTGACCTCGATCTCTCGCATTAAAATTGTTGATAAGGGTAAAAAAACAAAACGGATCGCAGCCTTGCAATTAAAAGTATTTTGCTACTAAATATTAATATCGATGTCCCGCATTTTCATCGATGCGTACGAGCGAAACCGCTCACCGTCTCCACCCGGTGGACCAGTATTGGCTAGCGGATACATTGATCAACCGCTGAAACGGCGATATCTTGAAATCTATCGGCACGTTGCGATCAACAAGATCGGCTTACAGCACATAGTTATGATCATATGATCATAATCCATGAAAGTAAGCGTATATATTATTCCGAGCTGTCATTTAGCTAACAATAAGCTTGTCTTATCTCTACACTGAAAGAAAAATACAATTACTTTTGAACCCAACCACAATTTTATAATATTTTTAACGATAATTATGGTTAACATAATGATGCATATATTTAAGTTAATCATATTTATTGTTAGATTTATTGTTATTATAAAATTATGGTTGAGGCCAAAAGTAACTTTATTTTTGTCTCTCAGTGTTCATACATATTACATTTTTTGTAACAATATGTTCTAAACAAACACACACATGTATATGTAAAAAAAATGTGTGTACATTTCTTGCAAAAGTTTACAAAATTAACTGATCCTATCCAAACGTAATGTTACTCTGCGACTAGTTGAGAACCCTCGATGTGTGTGACTAGAATGCTATCGTAAACCAACGCTACGCGTCTGTTCTTGCTCAACTCCATCTAATAAAATCATCGGTTTTATTCGCGAAGGAACGATCTATTTATCATTTCAGGAATTCGCAGTTGTGTGTAACCGTGAAAAGTGTGAGAACCTCTGTGTCGTACGACTGGAATGCCGTGTATTTGTCATCGTATAGAC
Organism: Tetramorium simillimum; assembly: GCA_011636635.1. Classification (NCBI taxonomy): domain Eukaryota; kingdom Metazoa; phylum Arthropoda; class Insecta; order Hymenoptera; family Formicidae; genus Tetramorium; species Tetramorium simillimum. Next base: position 6,789 of record VBVQ01002125.1, on the reverse strand, counting down.
CCTCTCGGTAGTTTTTCACCTTCTCGAGACACGGAGATAAATATATCGATATCATACGATTTTATTCACGATCTTGGAGCGTGACAAAAATTTATTAATAGTGTACGAATTATATCTAATAATTCAATCTATTTGCGTTAGACTACGTTAGAAAGTGATTTCTTTATATCGGAGACGTGTCAAATAAAGCGTGTGATAAAAGGAAATAATTTTAATAATTTTAAAAGATTAAATATAAGGAAGGCATTTCTCGATAAACCCCTGATATGTTCAGACCTCGTTGTTCGCGCATTCTCGAACGCTCGTAGATTAACTGGCGCGCTACTCCGAAAGATGGGAACGCTGCCACTCGCGTTCGTCCCGGATTATCCCCAACCTTGCTTTGGGCTAGGTCGTGAGACATGACACACGCGTTAGGAAAGACGAACCTCGCTGCTTGTACGGCAAACGTTTGCAAGCAATAAACATGAGTTATCGCCGGTATGGATGCGCGAAGAAGACAACGACGAGAGCACGCGCACACGCACGCGTGTACACAGACGTTTACATTCGCTGGCAGACATTCTTAATTACGGTAAAAGACGAAACACTCACCTTCGGGTCTCAGTCTGTCGGCGATAAGGCAATACGGGGGTGGTGGCGACTCTGAAATAGAAAATAGAAAACAATAACCATTATGTATCGCAGACTCAAAATCGCATGACTAAATAGACATGCACATAATATTATAATATAGTATAAGATATTTTTTATTTTAAAATTCTTTCAAAAAGTAAATAATTTAATTTAATATTTTTGTCTATAATTTATAGCTTTCCAACAGCGGTGTAATTATTAAGTAATTGGTTATTTTCCTAATTATAATCGGCGCCTAAGTAATTAATGTCAATATTAAATATAATAATAGTAGTAAGATTAGTATGAAAGAAAAGAGCTTGTCAACAAGACGTCTACGATTTCTATTAGTTTCGACCGCAGTCGCTGCTTGGTACATCCGCATCGATCGCGGGGGTATTGAGAAACTGACTCAAGGTCCCGATGGCTTTCGATTAAATCGAATTAATGGCATCGACGACGAGCGACGGCGACGCGAAATATCGCGACAAACGGGTGCCCGTTAGACAAGTACAGGCCAAAAGTGGCAGGTTCTATTATTGGCGCGGAGCGCCAGTGAAACCGGTATGCTATTTTTCGTCCTTTTACGTATCGCCCTGAAAGTAATAGAGGACAAACTGCGGCGCGAATATCTCAAACGTCAAGGTAACCAGACGCTCCCTGTGTCTAAGAGAACGAGACCTCCGTCGCTCGCAGTCCGCGGCCGTAGGTGTGCACAGATAACCGCATCCTCGAGGAACCTCGCGAGAAGCTTACTAATCAAGTAGATTACTTGGACACTGAATACAATTTTTTTTCGAAATAGTTTCCATAAAAAAAATTTTTCTTTACACGAAAAATATATTTTGCAGAAATTATTCCACGGTAACGGCATTTTAATGAAAAGAATTGAGATGTCTTTACTCTTTTTATGTATTTTTGAAACGTATCGCAATTTGATAAGAGGATCGAAATTTTATCTGACTAAAAAAATTCACAATATACAACAATAATATAATTCGAGATATAATTATATAATTGACGATTGAAATCGCAGATTGCAATCACACATTGATACTGTATTTTGTAGATTGCGCATTATCTAAAATAACATCCGCTTAGAGTCCGTTTTTCAAGGAAGGTACCACATATTTATCGTGTAATGACGGGAGAGCGCCGAAATTCCTAGATAATAAGTGTGGCGCGGCGTCGACGCGTAATGGCCGCCTGTCGCGCCTACACGCGGATCCTCCTCGCGGCTCGGTTTCTCTCTTTATCGTTCTTGTTTCTCTTTCTCTCTCTGTCATGATCATACTGAGCTCCGATCCCTCTCCAGAGTCGGCCGGCCGCCGCGCGTCGCGTCGCCGCCGCCGCCGCCGAGCTTTAATAAAGCCGGCGCGGCGCGGCGCGGCGTGTCACTCATCGATGCACTTCAAACTTCGGGCCGGAGTTGGCACGATTTGAATAACAAGATGGGAGCGCGATTTAAACGGCGATATTTCAGCCCCTAATTAAGGCAGTTATAATAAAGGCGCGGCGCTCCCGTGGCGATTACGTAACTCGCGCCGTCGAGACGCGCCTATTTCTAGGCCTGTTTATTCGATTGTCAGCCGCGAGAGATAAATTTTATTGCATTTGCTGAACCGATCGCGTCCGCGTCCGCGTATCGATAAAAATATTTCCCCGATACACACCTTTTCTTCAAAATACAAAGATACAAAAATTGCACGTCCGTTCGCAAAGGATTCCCGAATGAATCGCAGCCAAAAAAAACCCACGATCGTTGCCTTCTCACGTTTTCGGGCATGAATGAATATCGAAGCGAGGGGAGAGGAAGGGGCGCGGCGCGCACGCGGAGAAAGTTGCGCGCATTACCGCGCCGGATCGCGAGGCGGTGATAAAAACCTGTGCCTGCGAGGATTTGCGTAACGACGACACACAGCCACAGCCGCCGCCGCCGCCGTCGCCGATGATAATCGATTCGCCGGCGTGAATTATTAACCGGCCGCCGCGCCGCGGCAATGTGTGAACGAACGGCCGCCGATCGCAGAGAGAAGAAAAAAAGAAGGAAAAACCGACAGATAAAGATAGCAGGTTCGCTGTCGCGGCGTTACGAAAACAAGGCGCCACCGCGGGAGCGATTTACGCCGCGATAAAGCGCCGCGCGATCCGACGCGAAATTAACGTACGCTATCGACAATCGCGCTGACAACGGTCGCGTCCGGTGTCCGTTTGCGAGCGAGCGAGGTTGCGCGTAAATTGAGCCGACTGGGAAAAATAGGCGCGATCGCCGCTCGCCGTACATACACGCGTCATTGCATATTGAACACGCGCGTTATTTCGAGCGACGCGGGCGAAATAACGCATGCGTCACGGTATACTAAAATAAATGTGCAAATGCAGGGGTGGGGAGGGGAAGGGAAGGAAGAGCCTACGTATTACAATGCTTCTTGCCTACGTATCAGTACGTATTAATGCAATTTCTCCAAGGGCCCGGCCGCCGCGCCGGACGGTCTTTTATACAATACAAATAAGGAAACTGCCTGCTCGTATTGCTCGTATTGCTCGTATTTCGTTGCACATCGTGAAACGCGCCATCGAATTTCACGCATCGCAGAATTGTGATTTATGTCGGGCGTGGAAGCGATAATCCTCGCGAATGCCAACACGTGCGGAGAGAGAAGCGCCGAACATGATTTCAGTGCGTGGCCGGTCTTTGTTTTCAACGACGGGCTGTAGCAAAGTGCCCGTTCGGAATTCTCCGCGATGCGCAGCGAGGGAGAACTCGAATTCCTAGGAAACCTATTCCCGATCCGTCGAAACCACCAACACGCGCGCGTCCCAGAGAGATGGAGAATATAATAAACATCGGCACCAGCCAAGATTCCCCGACGCCTTCGCTGTCCCCAATTCCGACGAATCTCAAAAATTTCAACGATCGAAGGTCAGTACTGCAAGCGTATTTATACCATTTGCCCCAGAAAATGTGCAACAATAAACAAGTAATATCCCTTGTCGAATGTTGAAACAGTTGGATTCTAAAAATTTTATAAGCATAAAAAAAATTAGAAAAAATTAATAATGTCTGAAAATTGAATTGTACAATTCATATAAGAAAGAATACAGGAATGGGAATAAGATTTCATTTTCCAAAATCCAATTCGCCGTTAAACGAGGGTTAAAGATGGAGCGGTTAATTTTATTTTGAAGCAGCATCGGAAATCCATTTGTCGTCCAGGATTTTTCTTCACCCAACGTGTACGGACCCGAGACGAATCGGGAGAGAATCGGTCGGTGCGAATCTCCAACCGGTGCGGTGCGGCGCGGCGCGGCGAGTCGACCGCACAGCACGACCCGAGTCGAGTCGGGTCGGGGCTTCGGATACCCGCCGTTTGCCTGCCTGCCTGCCTGCCTGCTTGCCTGCTTTCGTGGAGTTGGACTCGGTTCGGTCAGCTCCTCGGCTAATGCCGGCTGGCCTCGACAATTAGCTGGCGCCAGCAATGACACGCAGCGGCGCCGGGCTGCGGTCCCCTCTCTCTTCGCGGCTGTCGCGGCCGTCGCGTCCCACCTCGCGCCGCGACGGACGGTGCCCCCGCGCGCCGATCCCCTTGCCGTCGATGCCCTTCCTAACCGCATATGCTCGACGGCGCCCCGTCCTCAGTCTGCCATCCGCTCTTCCCCCGTCGTCTCATTCTCTCTCTCTCTCTCTCTCTCTCTTGCATTCTCTCGCCTCGCTCCTTCCTCGTCGGCTCGTCCGTCCATCCGCCGCGCCGCGTCTGTTCGGCGCACTCTTTCTCTCTCACTCTCTCTCCCTCGCCGCTCCGCCGCCGTCTCCTTGCCGGTCGACCAACCCTTCCCACTCTCGCGTCACCGTCTTTCCGCCAGCCGCGCGACTGACTCGCCCAATATACGTTTTATTTTTAGATTCATTTCCTTCTGGCCATAACTTTGATTGTGTGGCCATTGCTAAGTGCCGGCCCTCTCATTCTTTCTTACAATACGGGTGTCCCTACCTACCTACCTACGTTCGACCGTTCTCTTTTCGTTCGGCGTCGCTCTTCCCTCCCCGCGAGTCTTTTCTTTCCGCCCTTCTCCCCGCGCCGACGCCGAGAATCCGATCTGTCTTTCCGGAGCGGGGTGTCTCCGCGGAGCTGACGCGACTATTTCGTTGCTCGCTCGCTCGCTCGCTTTCTCCCGCCTCGATCGTCTTTCCCCAAATGCGCCGGCTTCCTCGGGAGTGCATGTGCGGCGCGACCACGGCGCGCTATTATTAGCCGTGGAAACCTCAGCGTGGAATTCGAAGGATCCACTTATTTTTCCCTCGGCTTGTCGCGCGCCGTTAATTACGAAACACGGCCGCGATTTTATCTCCGCGCGCGCCTTCGCCGTCTCTTTCTGTGCGGAGGTGTCGCCGGCGGATCGGTCGCGCCTATTCCGATACGATTTTCCAGCAATAAACGCTCGACATTATCGATAAAACGTGCTCGCGGCGCGCTCGACTGTAACGAATCGACGTCGTCACGATTAGGCCACCGGCGCCGGTGGGCACTCGCGTGAATGGTCACGTTACGAGCGTCGCGCTCACCGAGAACGAGCCGTACTTTTTTTTTTCCTCTTACTCGGCACGGAATATCGTCTTTAAATCTTTCAAACTGAATAGGTCGATATGTAGATCGCCCGACGACTTTAAAAGTCGGTCGAGGTTTTTTCACATGTTTACGGGATTTTTAATGGAACTCGCGCACTCCCGGCGCCGCGCCGTTCCATTTCTCGTGGGACGAGAGAGAAAGAGAGATTCCCATAATCCGCGAGCGTCAACGACGTAATTAACCGGCGTACTCGCGTACACGCGTGGATCTCTCCCGATCGAAGAAATATTAAATACCCGCTCGCGGCGCGTTCCCGTCGCCGTCTGACGCTCGTTAATCTCACGCGGGCTAAAACTTGTTGTTATAGAATATTTATTATATAAAGTTTTCTATTTATAATCTGGGGCGTGCCCCGCCTGGTGCCCGAGTGCGAGTGCACGGTGTGTCCAAGAAGCGCGGGTTAAAATTAAACTAAAAAACACGATTTCGTGGTATTGGACGTAACTTCCGACATTGTATAACTTTCGCTTCCCCTCCCCGCTCGAGCTTCAACGATTATTACTTTAGAGATCAAACTCGATCCTTCCGGCAAATATTTGAATATATTTTTGTAAATTGTAATAAAAAAAAAAGTGTTTGAAAACGTATCCTTTAAATAAAAATCCGCAAATTTTGGATGTAAATTTATACTTAAAATATCTAGAGACCACAATTGTTTCTCTTAAATTTTACTTATAATTTTTTATAATTAATATTTCTTAATTTATTATTAATTTAATTATATTTCTTATAATTAATATTTCTTTTAAATTTTATATTCTGATCGGGCACGTTTTGAGATAATATATTCTTCGATCGAAATTGCGTAGCGACGTATTGAACCACCGTGTTGCCGCGGTTCGCACGATCGAATTCGCTCGGCTTGGCGGCGACGGCGGCAGTGGCGGCGACGGGTTAAACGATCGCCGGGGTTACGTAAAGGCGCATTTTGCTGGCGCCTGCTCGTTCGCTTCCTCTCTCTCTCTCTCTCTCTCTCGTTCCCTCTGCCGCTTTATAGGACGCGACGCTTTTTTGCGGTCGGAGTCACGTCGCCGAACGACGCAGACGACGGACCCGGGACAGTCACGGGCCGGTGCCACGAGGCCCATAAATTCGACGCTTTCTTCAAACGATCAACTTCTGACGAACACCACGGCGTAAACAGTCAAGACGTGCGTCAAAGTTATTATATACGAAGACACCGTGCCGGAAGGTATATAGTTTGAAGAAACTTCAAAGGCTGACGTTAAAGTTACACTTGCAAATTTGCACGTATCATTGTATTTCGGAACTGGAGACAAATTACGAAGAAAAAAATATCGTAGATAATTTGGTACCTCATTAAAACATTTCCTTAAAGCTAATTGTTCGCATTTGCGGTATTTCCTTCGTTAAGTTTCCACATGCCTGCTTGTAAAGTTTGCCGATGACTCACTATTGGTTCTCGCTTTCCCACCATCCGTCAAACAGTGATGAATGAATTTCTTTTAAACACATCCGTGTCGTTTCCTTGCATCTTACAAAAAATTATATATATATATATATATATATATGTATATATATATAT
>VBVQ01002124.1:0-27379 GCA_011636635.1 Tetramorium simillimum | reverse complement strand
AAAGAAACGTATAAATATAATATAAATGCTTAATATTTATACGTTTCTTTTTTTTTATTATTCGGATTCACGACCAGTGTCCTTTTGTTTGAATTAACATTCTTATCTCTAATGTATAAGAAGATAAGTATATTGGCAATAATAAAATCCAATCTTGCATATTACAAAGAAGATATAAAAAGTATGGAAATGTGAGAAATGTTTTCGATATTCGTATTTTCCAGTATTTATTGAAACACGCAGAATTCGCACAATTTCAGGCATCAAAGTGCGCGCACTCAATAAAGAAGTACTTATATTATTCAACGTACTGCACCGTGTACCACGCGAATTAACGCGAAAAGAGAATATTTGCGACCGGGAAGAAAATCGGCAGTCGCGGCATAACAGTTAAATCTTCTGAATTCAGGAAGAAAAACGAAGGTGAAGGGACCGAAGAGTGGTCGGTTGTCGTGAGTATCTCGCGAAACGGTTTCGCTCGCAAAGCGCGGAGGAATATGACGTTCAAATTTCTCTCTAATTCCGGCGATGACGGCGGAACTATTTTAAAGAGGATTACGCGTAATTCCTGCTTCGGTAGGGCGTAGAACTCGGCGCGCGCGGGAGATCTCTTCCGCCTTTCGGCAAAGTGGGATGCATTATGCTGCAAGAATATTCGCGAGACTTTGAAATTCTCGCTGCTCTCGTAAATCTTTGTCGGACTGCAGGCGTACGAGAAGCTTAAATATTTAAGCTTAAATATTAAATATTTGTTAAAGAGCATTCTAATCGGAAATAAAAAAAAAAGATTCCAATGTGTAAGCCAAAATGATATGAATCATATAACAGGATTTGCTATTTATTAGAGTATGTGCTTACTTGTGAATATTTTATGAAAATACTCCACGTAATGCAAAGTGTCATGAATTTTGTAAAACGAAAGAGAGAGGTAACAACTTTAATAACAGAGATATTTCTTTTTCTTCCTGACAATTTCGCGAATTTCGCCGAAACGAGTGCTGATAAAAAAATAGCATTATCGCGATAAGAGACAGAATTCATCGAAACCGCGAAACATGTGATGTCTGAATTTCCGTCCGTGGCGAGACGCGGTTTATCTTGCCGGTGAAGATTTGTTTAAACAGAAAACGTGAAATTGCATGCGTAAATCCAGTTTATCCGCGTAGAATCGTTGGATGAGACAGTCGGATTCCAAAACGAACTCGTGACGAGCACATCGAAGGGTAAAGCGCATCCCAAACGAGATTACATATAAACGACGCGTGCCGAGGTGCTGCGGCTCACAAAGTTCGAACGTAAAATCATGCTCGACGACGCGAAGAAGTTTCGGGCTAAAGGCACGGCGGTAGTCCTTTCAAATTGGCCAAAGTGAACGACGCTCTTGGGATCTACGGCGCCCCGGAATAAGAAGAGTTCGAGAACTCACCGCAGAAATCGGGTGATTCTGGTTCACATTTCTTATGAGTCTCCGTTGAAGATCTAAAAATACATACTGCAGAAAATAAAAGTATATTATTTTTATAGAAAATCTTGCAAAAGATCAAATTAGTTTCATGTATTTATAATAATTATTTCTTTACAGCAAAAATTGAATAATAGTATATGGCAGTTTGATAAGAAATTTTGGTTAAAAATAACCATTAATTAACAACTAACGACAGTTAAAGTCATAAATAAAGTAGAAGCCAGCGTAAATGTATGTACTGTTACATATGCAAATAGTAAATTATTATTTTATTATAATTTAATATTAAAGAAAGGTTTTGTATCTTAATATAAATTGTTTTTAACGTACTGAGAGAAATACCTGTAGAAAAAGTTATGTTTAAACGTTGTTTCGTTCGTGTGATTCGTGGAGCTTTCAATTTCCCATTGATTTTGCCGTGAGTTTTCAGAAGTGTCCAAAATGTGTGCTATTTAATCGTTCCCATTTCGCGCGACGCGGTCCAACCGTTTGCCGCAGGGAATGCAAAAAGACCGGTGCCGTCCGCAGCGAAAAGTGTTTCCGAGAGCTTTTTAATGACTCGCGTTCGGCCAAGTCTAATTATTTGCGGGGCCCGCAGGTTATCCCGGGCGTTAAAGCTGAACGTGACTGGACTATGGGACGCTGCCTTTCACACGACGAGTTACGCGATTTCGCGAAATTTCGCGAAGTTCTCGTCTGCCTTTGCGATTGAATCTATTTGACAACGAATTCCTTTGCAAGTCTTCATCGAGAAGTATTCTGTGTTCATGGTTATTATCAGTGATAGCACATAAAATATAAATTCGAAAATTTATATGAATATCAAAGTGGAAATATGTTTATCATCCTCAAAGAATGACAGAAATGATATAAAAAAACTTATAAAATATATAACATATTCTAAATTAGTTTATAAATCTTTCTTATAAAATTTAATAAATTATTCTGTATTCTTCCGCAAGGATAAAAAATTCCTTCGTGAGTTGTTCACAAATTTAATTAAAGAAATGAGGAAATCTTGGTGTGCGTGTAATAGTGCTAAACACATCGTTGTAATTTGTTATTAAGAGTTCAGTCGTAATTAAAAGGTTTCCTTCGGCTTGAAGCGATACTGACTTTATCTGGGAATTAATTAAAAATTCATATTTCTTCTTAAGAATTTCTCGGCGAAATATTGCGTTTTGTATCTCGCGCTTGTGTGTAGAATTAAGCTCACTCAGTAATATTTCGATAAGCGAATTCCGGGCGAATGATCTACAGTCTGGTTCACAAAAGAGAGAAAGGAATGTAAGTTTAATCTTTTTCTGTCTGTTGTATGATAAGCCCATATGATCTTAAAAGAAGTTAAATTAAGAAATTACATATAAATTTATGTGAAATTATTGATTACATATTACATCATTGATTATTGATTAACATCCGCATAGTTTCACTTTTGATGACATTTCAGAAATCATTTACATAGCAATATTATATTTTTTAATTTTATTTCGAAATATAATTTCAATAAATATAATATTATTGTAAATTCTTTATTATTAATCGTTAATTTTCAAGACAAAATTGTATTTAGAAATGTATTTAATAAATCGTTTATTTATATTTTGAAAGTATACATTTATGCTTTCAAAAGTGAAAGTGTTCCCCTGAAATGAAATGAGTTTTTCGATCTGCATCGTTTCTCTCTGGCCAGATTTAATTCTTTATTGCGGCGATACGACCGATACGTATTACTTGTGCGACAAATGGAACCAATTCGAGAATTACTCGTAACATGTTATTAATATGTATTACACGCGCGCAATGTGTCAGTTTATCGCGAGCGGACCGCCATAGAAAGACAGACCGCGTTATTTTTCAGGCCGCGTATCGGCTGGTCGAGTATAAATCGATGCGAAATTACTGCAAATAACGAATGCAGGGCCTCGGTCGCCGGTACTACCGGTTAACTGGCCGCCAGCACGAGGCACTTTGCATAATATTTGGATCGCGTAACGAGACAGAATAAACTTTGTGTCGGAGGGTCGACCCGGTGATATTCCCCATACCAATTGAGCCTCACCGATGGCGACATCGTCGGGCGTCGTCTCGAAGTGGTATATTCTCGAAAACCCTCGAGTGACCTATATTTCAATTTTTTATCGAAAAATCTAAGAGAAATGAAAAAGTTCTGATAAAATTATTTTTCGTACCTAAAGCTGTCTCACGATTTTTTATAATTTTTATAAAAGAATATTAAGAATTTCATATAAGATATTTTAATAATGAATTTCAAAAATTAACTAGAGTCTTTAAAAAATAATTAAGTCTTTTAAGATAAAAACTTAATATAAAAATTTAGGGATTATTATAGTTTAAAATTACGTGATCAAAAGTGGCTAGTGATCTCCAAAATATGCTATTACGCTAACCGTGAAATATTCATATTTTATTATGCAGAATAGAGCACATATGTATTTTATAAAAAATTATCTAAATATTTATATTGATATCTTTTCTTTTAACTAAAGTTAGCTTAAAAGCTTTAAACATTTTTTTTATTTTACATAGTTTGCATATAAAATAATAAACAACGGTTTTAAACCTCTGTTCCGTCCTTTTGGAGAGATGACAATTGTTAATTAATTAACAATTGTCTATAATAATAACAATTTGTCTATAATAATAATTTATCTGATAATAATTATTATTATTATCAGATATCAGACTAATTAATAGGGAATTATGACAATTTAAACCGGAAGAGGTGTTTCTTAAAAGGTTGCACATGTATCTGCTTTTCGCGAGAACTTACTCTAAAAGCGTAATTTATCGATCATCTGAGTTTTCTCTCGCCCGCAAAACTTACGCTAAAGTTGTCGTGCCTGTTTATGCAAAGCAGCCTGGGAAACTGATCCTATATTCCGCATATACAGTAGCACTTTAGGCACTAAGTCTTTCCAAGCGAGGAGGAAAGAATGTAAGTCACCCAGGTTGGCAATGAATTTCAAGTCTACGCCGTTGCGTAATGTCGGTGTATGAAACCACGGTAAAACTCGCATCACTCGTTGCATCATTCGAACAAGTGTCCTAAAGGATATTTTATCGCAGTTAAATTGTTTTGTGTGAAATGCTGCATTTTTATTTACATGTTAAATTTAATATAAATTATTAATAATTCAAATTTTAATTATGTGTATTCTTAACGTAATTGTTGAACTGCATAATGTAGCATATACACAATTGGAGTATTCTTTTCCATCTTTCATATATAAGCTTTGATATAAGCTTTGTTTAAATCCGCATTATTCCTCGCACAAAAAAAATGAGTTAGAAAATTTCATAAATGACAAAGTAAATTTAAGCCGTGTTTATTATTCGTCCGATTAATAGTGTGCGTAGTTTAAGGATATCAGAAGCAATTCGGACATACAGTAAGACGCCGATTTTATCAACGCCGATTTTATCAAGTTTTCTCCCTCCAGCGGGCGATAAGCGCATGGAAGGGGATCGCGAAGGCGTAGCCGGCAGCGGCGTACGTTATTGTACATGTTACGACGTGCAAACGTGCCGACGCGAGAATTCCGCGATACTTGCGGTATCAAAATACATACGATAAGACAAACATGCAGCCAAACAAAAAGAAGCCGCGGAAGAATTTATCTGTTAAAACGAAGTTAGAAGTAACTTAAAAACCTTGGCAAAGGATTATCTGTTAGTGCTACGATACTGAGCACGCCGCTTGAACGCCACGCGATTGGCTGCCGATTTTGTCAAGTTCCAGCCTACCGACTTGACAAAATCGGCGTCTTACTGTATCTGCTATTAGCGCCCCCTAAAATCGCCGTCTTTCATAGAGATGTATGTAGATACGTAAATCTTAACAGAAACGATCCGTCTTTTTCGTGCACCTCGTTTACCCGTATAATAATCTCGACGCGTATCCGAAGCCTTTATTTGTCATACGCCCGGTGTGTGACATAATTCGCACGCCAGCCCGCAGAAATATTATCCGGCCGAAAATGATTTCGCCCGGGAGATGATATATCGCACCGTTCGTCGACGAATTCTCCGTTTTCGCGACATCATTAATTTGCCTCCCGCAGAGCCATCGATCACAACGTTTAACTTGAATATTCGACTCGTCGTGACATTTTGAGGAAATTTGCTTGAATCGGGCTTCTTGAAAACCGATGGCTCGTGTAATATTGTCTATCTTTTCTCTTGATCTATCCAAATTTTATCCAATTTTTATGATTAAATCTGCAATAAAAAATATTATGTACGTACGTGATAAAAATTTAATATTAGAATAACCATAACAAGACAAAATTTTATTTCTAAACTTTTGGAAAAAATGCTTTAACTCTTTTGTTTTAGGATATAAAATATATGTATAAATTTAATTCGGCATTAGGATAAATTGAATAGAAAACAATATTGCATACACTTTATATATGTATGTATATCTCAGCGGATGGAATCAATGACTGATTGCGAGCCCGCGCGTCAGTGGCTCTTATTAATTTGCTTTCGTTCAGGATCAGTATGTCGGTTATAGTTGAACGGACATAAATCTACCGGGGTTGATACGATGAGGAAGGGAGGGAGGGTAGGAAGGTGGGGCGGTAGCCCTTATCGGTGTTGGTAGATCGATATCACGGGCCAGGTAACCTACCCCGTTAACAAGGCAATCAGGGATAGTTTCTCGATACCGCACGAGCCGAGGTTAACTTAATTAAGGGTTGTTCTACGATTGCCGATTGTACCGATTGCGCGAGTCGGCTGCATTTGCCGGCTGTATACATACATGAATGCAATTCGACGCATCGGCCTCATACAGCCTTTTCGTTAGAGTTGGAAATGTTTAATACGTTGAACAGACGGTGGGATTTTTTAAATGTTTATTAAAAGGAAATAAGAGAGAGAGAGAGAGAGAGAGAGAGAGAGAGAGAGAGAGAAGAAGAGAGATTGAATTAATTTATATTTATTTTTAATCTTGAAATCTTTATTCTTGTGTATTTCTATCGAATTTATAAATAATTAATATTTTGCAATAAGATGTTAGCTATTTACAAGTAATGTGTCTATGGAATATATAAATAGAATAAAAAATGAATAATAAGCAATTTGAAAACAATATATCAAAAATATGAACTTCTATTTTTTTGTAGCTAATAGGTATATGTATGTTCCAAAATTCATATTATCACAAAATTTTATATTTAATAATAAGATATATATATAAATTCTGGAGCGTTCTATAATTATAAATGGATCAGTTGGCCACATTTATTAATGAAAAACGATTTAAATGTTTAGGATATAATGTAAGAATAAATTTCTTCGCCCCTAACGATACTAAATATATGAAAATAATAGTCGCTTAGTAAAAGCATCGGATAATAACGGAACTTTCCTTCGAGTAATGAGCAGCTCCCGGTATTCGAGTTTTCATTTATCAGAATTCTCGCAGGCGAGGTGCTTGCATTTCTAACAATTCTTTCTAACAGACCGCTACATCGCTTCAGAATTAAACAGAATAAAGAATGTCGATTACGAAACGAAAGACTAGCAAATTATATGGAATCAAAATATTGATATTATCTTTATCATTTCAAAATAAAAAAAATTACTTAAATTTTTTGCGTTTTTCAAAGGAAAGAAAAAATTCTAATTCTTCGAAAAACTGACTTCTGTATCATTTAACAATTCAATTATTTTTGCTATAACACTTTTCTAAAACGCGGTACTGCTATTTGGTACACCGCTTTTCTTTACGGCTTCCTATTCCTCTTTTCGCATTGAGCCAATAGAAGAACGAGACTCATTTTGAGATTCTCTTGAGTTTTATCCGGATATTCTTTTTCACGTCGTCGACGAGCGCCGAATGGCGCGTCGAAATTGCCTCCTTTGGAAGACTGGAAGACTTTCGGAAACAATGAACCAATGGGGTTCAATGGAGCCTGGCTTAAGGCACCTCGAACCGTTCTGAAGAGCGATTTCGATTAACCGTAAAAGCATTCCGTGTGCATACACACGTATTCACGAACCGATAGCATACAGACTCACTCATTCACGATGGAGAGGGAACGAAAAGAAAGAGAGAGAGAAAGTAAAAGAAGGAATGGGCGGGAGAGGCGTATGCAGCGAGGAAATCTTCTCGTACTCGGCGATGAACTATATTATTTCCGGTAGAAAGCGCCTCTTGACTAGAGAGGTGGCAGGCAGAAGCGGCTTCAAACACAGCCCTGTAATTGGTTCACTTAAAAGCGGATCGATACACAATTACAGAGTAATTGGAGTACCAATTAAGACGACGACGATCCACCGTGCTGTTTTTCTCTTCGCTCTTATCGCGTTACATTTGCGTACGCGATCATCTAAGAAATCACCGAATATATCGTGATGGAATATCCTACATAATTAATATCGACTCTGAATTTTTTAATTTAAAAAAAGTTTGTTATTTATTTGTAAAAAAAAATTTAAGAAAACTATAAGATAATTTTGAAAATAACCTTTATATATTTATCTATTAAAATTTATGATTTATTATTTATGAAATTATTTAAATTTTTTAAAGACAATATTAGACAATATGAGATAAATTTGAATTTTTATTTTTACAAATTTTATTGAAATTGATTAGGACATTAGAGAAATATTAGTTAGAAAAATTAGTGATATTACACACAAGTTTCGATTTTATATTATTACAAATTTGCTGATTACATATATACACAAGCTTTCCATATTCAGCATGAATGTTACTATTTGATAAATTGGACGGCAAGACAATATCGTGGATTCCCTTAATTCCAAAATAAAAGAGCAGGAAAATTGTGGTTGCAGCGGCATTATCGTATTTAGGGCATATAACATTGAAGTTTTTCGCCTCTCTCTCTCTCTCTCCTCGCGATCGTTGAGCTGTAAGCGGATTGTACTAGCTGTTTATTAAATTAAGTAATTAATATCGGAAATGGTCGTGCGATATAGTGCAAGCGGCATACTAATGGTGAATCTGCGTGTGTTGCACAAAATTTAAATAGATTTCGTGAATCTCATATTGCCGCAATAATAGTGCATAATGTTGCCGCGGATAAGTGCGCCACGGTATTTTTTCCGCATGTCAACGGTTATTAAAATGAGTATAATTGCACAGACATATATTACGGATTTTAGATTATATAGATTATATTTTTGGCTTTATATTTAAAGAGACCAAAAGATTTACGCGATATACGATTTGCTTTTATGAAACACTTTGTAGGACAATTTGACATGAAGAAATTTAGAATGCATTTTTTAGCAAAAACTATCTATGAATATTAAAAACATGATAAAAAATGATATTTATAAGAATGCTGTCAAGAAAACAAATATCTTAAAGAACAAAATACAGATAAAAAATATTTAGAATAGAGATAAAAATATTAATTAAGTTTCCGCACGCACACAATCTTTTTTCCTAGATAACTAAATATTAAAACTATCATTTTTTTCTATTTTTTTCTCTTGGCATTTAAAAATTTTTTGCCTATTTGTTAGTTTATTATACATTAATACTGCTACTTTTAATAAAGTTAGATCATGGATGAATTAATGTTCTTGTGCGCAATATTAATTTACACTCTAGGAAATATCAATTTAACTTTAATATTAATAATTTTAGTAGACTTTAAATCTTATGTAACATCATTTATATCCCGTCATTTCCGATGAAATATAATAGATAGATTTATTTGAATAATTCGCGGATTAGGATATCGTTTAGGATGTTAACTTTAAGTTGTACACAAAACGAAAGGAGCTGACGAAACAGATTATTTTTTCGCTACTCAGAGACCGTGCGTTAAAGTGGTGTAAAGATATGATTATGTCAGTCAGGATAATTAAGCGCGGTGGCAATTATTCGAGAGTAATGATGCGCAGACACATTTATCAAATAAAGCATGAAACTGCTTCGCCAATGTTCAGAAACACGTAGTATCACCATTAATAATCTAATAACACGATGCTAATATTTTTCTTGAAAAGTCAAACAGAATTCTTGAAATTTAATTTTTATTCTGTAACTCGATATCTCCGTCGAATGAAACAATTACTTTCATTAGCTTTTTATCTGTCATTCGTGCATTTTTATGTATTATTAAAATTGTATAATATGCCCTTCATCATTCCGAATATTTTTGCGGTTTTTACTTTGTCATGCTGGATGCTCATTTAACAAATCGAAAAGTTACAAACGTGCAAACGATTCGAGCCGCGAGCTCCGTGAGTCACTACATCGAGGATTGTCCGAGGTAATCTTGACTCGCTCATCGGTCTTCGTCGAGCGACCAGTGCATCGATCGCTCACTACTCACAATTATCCCAGTTGGGCACGTGAGATTTGTGTTTGATATTTATTTATCGACCGCACGACATATTCTACGTTGCACGAGCAAACAATCGCCGTGCAAACAGTTGGACCGGCGGCGCGGTACACCGGTGCACGTTGCCGTCGTTAGGTGACATGAAATTCCGTAATTTGCGTGTCATCGGGACGACAAGTGCTTTCGATATTGAGGGAACACATTGCGGTTAATTCCATGGCTTAGTGGATATGCCGTTTGCAACACACGGCCAATAATAGAGGTCTATTTAGGGATAAGTAGGACTTGCGAGCGAAATTCGCTGCGCGAGGATAATGTAACTATATTATGTCCAACTGTTAGAATATGAAGAATTTTACAGGAGATTGAAGTATTATTACGGGATTATAATAAGATTATAATAAGATACATTGATACTACAGTTTGTTGATTAAAAAATTTTTTTTAATTAACTTCCAAATTATTTTTACTACTATTGATGTAATTTTATAATTATTATTTATAACACGTGACATTGTAGTCAAGTTAGCACATACTATTTCTTAGCAAATATTTAGATAAATTATTTATTAACTTTAATTATGTTTATACGTAAATTCTAAATTAAAGTTTAGTAGAAAAAGCCCATTTGAAATTAAATCGGCATTGTGACTTTGTTATTTATATATTAAAAATCAATTTCTCAAAAATATGTGAATTCTTAATCGCTTATAATCAAAAGAGCTGTTAAAGTTTAAAGAGAAGTAAGCTTCAAGTTGATATTACAAAATGTTCACGGATAATTTTATATACAGGAAATTTATGATAAATATTTTATACTTTCTGTCATAAATTTGATAACTTACCTATAAAGTCGAGTCCATTTTTCGACCTATATCACAAAAAGTCTGTGGTTCCTCTTTTTTAATAATAATACAAAATAAGTGCATCATATGCTTTTACAATTCCCAAAATGGGTTTGCATCTTTTCACAGAAAGTAATCTAATTGTACGATAACAAAGCTTACAATGTGGTAGTGTTTGCATATAAACGCCAAATGTATAAGAGTTAATTAGATAAGCGTGATTTCTTAACCAGTTAACACTCTTTATTTCTGAAAATAACGCAAATTAAGTGTCAGTCAATTTTACGGGGTAAAGTTCGATTATGAAAAAAATTGGAGAAAAGTTCACACAATCGAATCGAGTATATAACGAAATTACCCATTTACACATTCCGGTTTTAATTAACCGGTGATTGTATTTCACCTGTCATATATTCATTAAGTTTTCTTTTCAATTTTGCTATTTAATATTGTTTGGTATTTATACCAATAAAAAATTCACTGAAATGGAAAGTGCGCGGACAAATTTAATAAAATAACATGTGTGCACTTTATAATTAGGAAAAAGGAATAAAGAATTAATTTCACGTGCGCGCGTAGAGAATATTTTTTAAATAAAATTTACCGGTAAATAGTCACATGCGTAATGGGGCCCAAAAAAGATACCGCGATACTCGTTAGCTGTGCATCCATGCCGAGACTCGTTGATGTACTCTCGACGGTAATTGACGTTCATTGTTTGAAGACGACAGGTAATATCAGATTTAGCAGCAGTAAATTGTAATATAATGACTTTACACAGAGAAAATGGTTTTCGAAAATAATTGATCAAAATACCAAGAATATGTACTTTTTCTTGTATTCGCAATCTCTTGATCATATTGTTTTTCTGTTAACTCAAATCGTCAGCAAGCTTTCTTGACAAATTGGATATAAATGGGTTAAAGACAGCCATTTAGTTTGCGTAATTACTATCATCTGATATTATTTTGATAAGAAGAAGAAACATGTTTCTGTAATTTGTTGTATGTGTATCATTTTCGACGAAAATTTGCAACTTGTTTTGAAACAATGTTTATCGATATATATTTGCGAGTATCCATTCTACATTCCAATATCGTTCTCTCAATATTGATCCATCCAGTTTATTCGAGGGATTTTTATAATGTAATAGCCTGACAACAATATAATCTCTATAATAGGACGGGAACAATGTATTTTCCGTATCAAAAAGCCGTCAATTTATTCTGGCTTTATGTACTGTATCAATATACTAATTACGCGGCGTGTTATGTGACAAAGCGTGCCGATGCAATACTTTGCAGCGTTGCGTCGTGTCGCGTTAACGCGCGCTCTGTTTCGCATTGTTTCTCGCGTCGCCCAAACGAGCGCGAGTCTTGCGTCGTAACGAGTAGCGCGGCTATTCGAATTGCTCAATAATTGGCGGTATAACAATAGCTTGGGCCATAATCGTAAGGTCATTAATATTCGAACTCGTATTCGCGGTCCTGCACGCGGCGGGTGCGACGCGCGCGCACAACATTGTATTTAATTCATCGTGTTTTAATATTAATTTTAATATCCATGCATACAATTACTGGATGGGTTTCCCGTAATTTGCATGCAATTACCATGCGCCGCGTCCAACGCGGCGGAGCGTTTGACGGTTTACGAAAACAACGCCGCTACGTGGTCGTGATGTTGAAATAATACTGTCGGTCAGCCGGTCGGTCCCTGAACTATTCGCTCGCACGACAACTGAGTGGCCCTTATCTGTGACTTCGGCGATTTTGACTGTGAATCAGTGCATCCACGCTCTTATTTTATACTGCTCTTATTTTAAAGAAAAGACTGTTTTGATAAACGAAATTATAAATTGTGTCTTAATCAAATCTTATGGTAATTTGACAAATTACAAATCTATTGATAAGAGACTTGATATGATATAAAAATTATTGTTTTTTATTTTAGTTATTTTTTATATTTTTTTATATTTTTTATATTTTTTAGATTAGCAAGTTAGTTGTTCACGCAGACAGTTTTTCCATCTGGTGTATGGATTCTTGAATCAAAAGATAAAACTTTTCTCTCGCCGAGAATTGTGTTCTTTGTCGCATGTTTTTGATCCTCGGCATTAAGTATTCCTAATTAAGTCATAAATTAAACTGTCGTTAATGTAAATTTAAGATCAACGTGAAAATGAGGTTTTAAGAAGCGTTTTAATTACATTACGATATTTGATTAAAGCTTGACCCCACGGATGTCGCCTGTATTACGACGCGTCGTTTACGCAGTCAAGTCGTCGCCGCGATGTCGATATCACCAAAGGTAATTCGATTCCTCGCGGAATTATATCGTACTATAGGATAATCCGCGATCTGGAATCACCTTACCGTATTATGTGAACCGGTGCGATGCACAAGATAGTTGGAGCAGACGAAATCGGTATTACAATTGCAAGCATCTATTCCTGAGATAATCTAGGAACAGTGCAAATTTCACAAGACTATTACGTTACCGATTGGATTTCGAGTAACCATCGCGTTATTTATATGTTGTACAACATTGAGAAAAAAAACATTTAGTTTACTCGCTTGCCCAGTCTTTCTTGTGCAACTCGTTACCTGTACTCTTTGCGTGTACTTCGTTTAAACCAGTTGGTTTGAAAACACTGTAACTTCCGCAATTAAAATTGTTCGAGAAACAGCGAAAACTGGACTGAAGTCTGGAACTTGTGTCTCAATATCTTCATAACAAAGTAAAGAAATTTGAGAGAAAGATATCTTTAGTGTACAACGAAACATAACGAGTTTCCCAATCCATACTTTAGTTACATTATTTGAAATTTAATATCTATCATTATGCATAAATTTACATGTTTTTCTATTTATTTATTTTTATGCAATATTAGAGAAATATTATCAAATTATCTACTTTTTACAAGATCAATATATTAATCTAAAAGTATAATTAATTATATAATTTTATATAAAAATAATCTTTTTGTTTGAGTGTGTATTGCATTGTTTGTAAATGTATGAAAACGTACATTTTATTAGATATTATAATTTTGATTATAAACGAATGCTATTATTATTCATGTCTTTTACACTTTGCATAATTCATTTTGTGTTTAGTAAGTTACTATCTTCTCTCTCAATTCTTTACTCTTAAATTGCTAAACTTATTTTTACATTTAACGTTTAGTAAGATATTATTACTTCCATTACACGTTTGAAACCAAAAAATAGCAGATTTACAATCTAATTTACCTACTTTTATGTCCATTTTTACGATATATCTATTAGATAAAATTCTATTATATAAAATAAAATTAATAATTAAATTTTATCATATTTAGCATTGAACGTTAAATAAAAATGAGCTAAAAACGAAGCCACTGACATTTTCTACTCTATTCTCTCTAAAACGTATTTTTTTATCAAGTATTTCTATAAAAATACTCGTCCTAGATTTATTAAATTATTTATCTAAAAAAGCATTATAATCTGAATATTCATGCTTGACGAAAATCACGTGAGTTTACAATATAAAATATTAATACGTTCTCGCACGTAGTAACGCGGCTTATCAAGGATTGTCGCAAGAAAGATGTCGAAATATCGGATCGTTGTCGCCTTTGGATGCAGCTTATTTAAGTGATTACGTTGCCGATCCGCCGAGAGAGTCCACAGTGGCGATGGACGAAGTTTATTAGTAAAGCGCCGAAAGTTTCGTGAAGGGGTAAAAACGGTTGCGAGTTAGCGTCAGGATTAAAGGTTTTTTCGAGGATGTAGGAAGCTTAGACCTCTTTTTGACGCTGTGCAGCTCAACTCGATTGAACATTCTGGCTGAACTTCGTTATGAAAATACTTTAGAAAATATATTCACGCATTTTACAACTTTTTACAACCCAATTCGCAGCATTAAAATAAAATTCCCATTTAAAATATCGTACCGATAATTTTTGAGCTGTTAAATATTCTCGAACGCTTTTTCATATTTTCGCAGCTTTGACAATATCCTGTGAAGTATTTCGAATATATTTGAATGAAATATCTCAAATATATTTGCATCGTGACTGAATGTGAGATCACATTCAATGGATAAAGAAAAAGAAGCAAAAGAATTTAAATCAACTCGATATATTTGAACAGCGATTAAAAATAATTTTTCAATGGCAGCTGTTTTCTAACATATAGATTTTCGTTTCCACAAAGAAGAGAAAGAACCAAAGTGCTGTCGCGCGCGTAGAGGTATTTTCTGGCCATGCGTTGAATTAATCTTCTCGCTGCGAAGATGATGAAGATAGAATTTTCGCCATTTATCTCAATACAACATTTTCATCGCGCTGACGTCCGAGGGATATCGCCGTGCCGCCGGGCGCGGCGTGGCCGACGCTGGTGGACGACATTTTTCATCGGTAAACGCTATTTGCGCGGGACTGCACTTTAAACGTTAATGCATATGCCGTCCGCTTCTCCATCCGGCATCGGTGTGCGTTAAATTGCAGTTGCGGATGATCACCTGGCGGCGGCGGGCAACGTCGCCGGGGCGCGTACTAAAATGCCTCGGCGGGAACGTGACGCTGCCTCCTTCCGTGTTTTAAATTAAATACCAGTTGGGAATACCAGTTAGGAGCAGGGGGAGGGGGGGGGGAACAGGGTCCCGGCGAAACAAGAGGCTTCGACGTTCCAATGTACACGTTGGGCCGCGGGGCTTTCGGGAGCCGGAACATTTCGGGAATGTCGTGGTCGGGAAACAGCATTATAGGTTGACCGCCGCGCGACGAGCTCTTTCCTCTCTAGAATAAGCGTGTTGATAACCCTTTCTTACCGCATCATTCTTCCTCCTCTTCGCCTCTTTACCTCGGCTGATTCATACTGGTCTGGAGACGTCTGGAAATATATATAGAGAGGGCACTTTTTATTACACCGTCTAATTGCGCGAAAAAATTGTATTGATTACGTCTGTGATACGAAGATAATCAACGAACGTTCGTTAGCCATTTTAATAGCCTTTTCAATCTGACTTTCTTTTATCGATTCATGGCTATAAATCTCCTTCAGAAAATTTTTAAAAGTTTTAGATTGATTTATTTTAGGAGTAATTATCATTGACAATATAAAATATTTTAAATGGAAATAGTGATTTTTATATCTTTGCATTTGTATTTCTATTTTTGGCTAATATAAAATGGTCATCGCAAGATCATTTCTACAGAACTAATTTTCGAGATTAGCGACATTCGTCGCATGCCAGTTGCGTCGACGAATCGTTTCCTTGACATAAACGTTGGCAAGGAATGCGCAATTTGTTCGCGCGAGGAATTATCCGCGGTAGTCCTTTCCTTCTCCGCTTCCCCCATGCCACTCGAATAGCGACAAGCCTGCACGAGAAGCTGCAATTAATATTTAACAAATATATCGCTACGAACATCACTTCCGTCGAAAGATGACGTCGCGCTAGCTGACGAGACGTCCCACGGTTGGCTTATTCAAAGCAACCGGAAGCCTCAGGACAAAGATTAATCGTCGCGTGCGGCCCGTGAACTCGCGCAGGATCCATTCAATTCGCTCAAATCGTTCGTCCCGACTCGCACGAACAGCCAATATGGCTGTTCCTCTGCGATATGCACCGACACCGCCGCGTAACAGTTTCTCCGCGCGCACGTTACTCCACGTCATTCTTACCTCATTCATCTACTGCAACCCCCGCACACCATTCTCCCCTTTTCAAAACGTCATCTATCCGGACGTCCTAAACGAGAAATTTTTACATGACATCACAATATGAATATAATAACAGACACTATTTTACTTACACTATTTACAAAGGATAGAAATTATTCATTACAGAAATTGAAGGGGTCGAAGCTTCTTTTTTTGAACGTTGTATATTATCACTTTTAAAAAGTACATTTTTTTCTTTAAATCGAATGAATCTCAATTGCACGAGCAATATTTTCTTACATAAATACTTCAATTACTTCGAAATTCTCTTTGTATTCACTGCTCGTCTCGATCAGACTTAAGGTTTTCCTATCTCTTCGTCCCTCGCGACTCATCCGAGGGAAACCATCCTCCGACCTCGAGTCATTATCTCGGTAAGCTTGCAGTCGACAGCCTTGCCGTGGCTTAACACCGTTTTAATCATGGTTTCCTACGGAGCTGCTCGAGAAGAGAGGAGACTTGACGCGTTTCTGGGATGCAACGGAAGAAGAGAGATGTTAGAGAGGGAGAAAGAGCGGGGGGGGGGGGGATGGGGAAGGAGTAGTAAGCGTAAGGATGCAAAGACGAAGGGTGCTGATTTGTCGCGCGCGCAATGCATCCTTTATAACGGCGGCTTAATAACCGGGCTAACGAATGTGCAACGACTTGCAGAAACCAATAGATGTGTTCTCGCGGCTGATGAACGAGCCGCGTACCGAGGAGCAGATGCGATACCGTTCTTCCGATTGTTCATTCTGTTCTGTCGTTATCGAACGTGAGGTTTAATTAATCTGCAATCGCGCGCGGTGTACCCGTATCCCGTTCTCTCTCCGCGAGAATCCGAATGGAAAACAAATAATATTAATGTTTTTTTATTGATAATAATGAAATGTTGCTCGTTTCGAGCAAAAATGAAAAAGTAAGAGCCAGTTGATTGCTCACAAAAGATATGTCTCTTGTTATCGATAATGAATCCGAGCGGATTGCCCTGCGCAGAATTTACACGCGGTATTTATATGGTTGTGCATCGCGCGGAGACACAATGCGAAACACCGGTCTTCCGGAAAAGTGTCTTCTTCCTCGACGATGTCCTGTTCTAAGGACGCTCTGCCGCCGATGGTAGGAGGCAAGACGCAAATGGGGTTGGGCATTGCTTAACTTATCCGTGAAGGTAAGGTTGGGCCGACGACGGCTTTGTACCCGGTAAGTAGCAGCCAGGAAGGTCGTACGTCAGAGATGTAAAGCTAGCTCGTCTTCCTGCTGCGTTCTAGTTTATCGTCCACACGGAGGACACCCTCTCTCGGTTTCCTTTGCTCTGCTAGTTGCGTCTCCCCGTCGCGTCTCTCCTTCACTCGACATTGCACATGTCGTATGTCAATGGCCAGTTTCATATGTCAATGTAGTAATATTATACATATGCTTGTTTATATAGGTCATGTCAGTTGTGCACTCGAGATAAAATTAAATCTTAATTAATCGTGTAAAATGTATACCGTATAATTTCTTCACTTTTTGAGTTCTTCACTTTTGAGTCAATCTTTCCAGTAAAAATTAATAACAGATAAAATTATGGAGATATTTAGTGTGGAAAATTGCAGAATTCTGAGGAAGCAAGCTTCGTGTAATATAAACAACAAAACTGTTTCTTCATTAATTTTAAAGAGATTTAGTTTAGCGAAGATTTAACTTGAAACAACTTAATTTAATTGTGGAGTAACAAATAATGGCTTTTTACCAAGTTTTTGTATTTTTATCAAGAAAAAGTGATTAAGAATTCTTCGAACAATTTATTGAAAAATATCTTGCTACAAAACATTTTGTATTGACAATTTTGAATTATTATACTTAAAGCAGTTTATTTCAAAGTGAAAGAACTTACGATTAAAATATCCTTTAATTGCGATATCACGTAAAATATCAAAATTTGGATCCTAGATTAGTTCGGAAAATATTTTTAAACAAAACTTTTCCGGCATTGTTTTTATCCTCGATTGTTTAAGCGGAAAATTGCTTCGTAATCGATTGTTATGATAGATATTTATCAATTTTAGGCAAACGCGACGACAGTGTTTTCTTTTATTATCGCGGGCATACACCAGCTCGTCGGAACTTAACAAACTTCGATAACAAACTTGCGTACAACAATCGTAAGGTGTAATTCCGACGAGACTCCGCGAAGCGAGAGGTTAAGCATACAAATTGCCTTGCAGCGCAAACAAACTTACATTAACAAAGTTTACCTCGGCGAACTGGAGTGACGCGAGTCATATGGGAAGAAAGTGGCTGGGAAGATCGAGTCGAAGTTTTATTTGCTATATAGTAACTTCGCTACGCGTCATCCGCCGTCCAAACTTTTCAAGTGCGTACATTCGTTGCGTGACCCCTTATGATAGAAGTTTGGCGCCACGCAGGACAAAATAACTTACTTAGGAACTATCTCACATCTTAACGTATATATTTCTCCTACATAGTTCACCGATTAACTTTAGATATGGAAGATTGTGGGAGTATTTGTAAAAATAAAAGATATCGTCGTAAAATGACAATTAAAGATTTGAGGAGAAGATAGCCAAGTTAGGAGCTAGTCTGGGAAAATGTCTTATCAATATCAGCGACAATGAAAATATATTGAAATGTAACTTTAGACTTTCTAAAAGATTGTTTCTAACTTGTTTAGTATTTGAAAACTTTTAATCTTTGGATAGTTTTTCAATTTTACAGCGCTTAAGCGCTTTATCAGATGCAACATAATCGAGTGCAATATATTTGACAGGTTCATTAACTTTACATTGTCGTGATGTAAATAAAACCATGGAAAAGTTATTTATTAATATACAAGTCGTTAACGTAATAACTACTAAATCGTAGAATGTTGAGAGTTAAAAAGTTTTTCGAAAGATAACGAAGCGTGAAATTTTCACTCAGGAAACATCGATTTTAGATTCCAAGCAAGAAGTTAAAAGTAGAGCAAAGGTTTGTACATCTAGTTTTCTCAGCATCTTGTAAATTCCGTTTACGATGACCGAATTCTCGAAATAGCTTCGTCCTAGGGGAGGACTCGCACCGTTCGACAGTCCTGGCGCGTCTTCAAGCTTCGGCGCTGCAAGTTCCAAATCGTGGTGGGCGCGAACCAAGAGAACCTGCCGCGTCTGATCGAGGTTTCAGAATGCCATGGCCAGTGTTATGGGCCGGTTATTACCCAAGATGTTTCAGGCGTCGCGAGCTGATGTGAGATCGCTCGGAACGTGACGGCTGCGATGTCAAAAATGTCGATCTTGGATGTAAGATTGATGCCTAACGTGCCAAACGTGTGAACTATCCGAATAAACGTGTGAAATTTTTGATTCTAATATATAGGATATCTTTGAGTAGTCGCATGTCTTTCGAATTACTGTAACAATGATAAAGAATGATAATGAAAAAAATGTGACAGCCTAGTATTAACGATAATATTACTTCAATATAATTAAAAAAAATATAACGTTATTTTTACATCTTGACAAATACATTTCTAATCACAATTAATACTATTTAAATACTATCAATACTATGCTTCTCTTTCTAAAATAATGACAATTAAAATATATTTCTATAGTTTGTTTCTAAAAAGATCAATAAAACATAAAATTTACATAAAATTTATATTATTTATGCAAAGAAAAGTTATAAAGAGAAGGAGAATTAAAATATGCATCTCAACTTGTGCAAATTTTGATATCAACCCTTTGACCTAAATTGTGGTTTGAAGTAAAATCTTGTTCGCAAGGAAACGTAATTCTGTCTCTTTGGAGTCTGTGAGCAAAACATGTTACCTAGAATTTGCGATGTATCTTGCAAATAAAATTATGTAATGTAGGTTGTGTAGGTCATAGCATTAAATTATGCATAATATGAAACAGGACAAGCTCCGGGTATGTTTATAATATTTTCTGACAGGCTCAGCGAAAGTGTGCCTCATGTTCGGTATTATTCCGTATTGCCAATGGGGATTACACAATACTGAATTATCGATGCGAATATATCAAAATCAAGCACCGATATAATATATAATAACGTCCATATATATATATATATGACAAACAATACGCGCGTGACGAATACCTTCACTGCTATTCAGTCACCGCATTTTAACATTAAACAGCCGCAATTATAATTTAAATGTTAATTATGTTATCGAGGTGAACCGATATTAAGTCCCTCGGTGACATTTAATTATCACTCTTTAATTATTTATCAGATCAATTTGTAACGAATTCCAGCGGGACGGATGATGAACGCGTATCTAAATTTATTTCTTTTCTCGCGCCGTTTTTACATGCATCTTCTTGTATTCTGTGGAATTTTCAAAAACTTCTCGATATATATGGTTCGCAATTATTTCTCGGCTCGTAACGCCAGCAATAAGTCCTTCCAGGGCCCGTCTGCGCCGCGCCGGGCGACGGTTCTTCGGACACGGTATGCCGGTGGCCCCCGTCTGCATGCGGACCCGAATTTCGTCGTTTTTGCATCGTCGAAGTCTGGCCAAGCGACTTTCTTTGCCGCGTGCCACGGATTTTCGGTAGGAGTCTTCACCGACAGCCAAGCGAGGTGGTCGCTCGTGCACACTAAATCCTGATTAGTTTAGCCAAGTGGTTTAGCCGATCTACCGCCACGATCCTGGGAGACCGTAAAGCCCGCCTGCAACCTTTAGTTCGCCATATACGAACGCGTACATTTACACGCTGCGTGATTATACCTTACAAGGAAACGTTCGCTCTTTCGCCGTATTATCTCATTTTGATCATAATGAAGTACGTTATACGATAACTTAAAATAAATGGCACATGTTTTTTATGCATGTTATTTCAAATTTTATGGATTCAGATAATTTCTTATAATTTTGAAACTATTTTTTATGTATGTCTTGCAGCACATCAGAGATATAATCGAGGAGAATTAAATGTTGTCATTAGTTTACAGAAGCTATTTTGCACTGGATAACTACTTTTAAATGTAGTAGCCCGAAAAAATATAAGAGAGTTATTTCACAAGCTACGTTATAGCTAAGTTTATAAAAATTGGGAGGGACAATGGCAAACGCTTTCTTGCTGGTTAATGATTCAGATAAGCTTTTCGGGTTGTCAGCAACTTTTGTTTACTCGTCGGCAACAAATGCTCGATGCAGCGATTTTATTAACCGCAATTAAGCCTATCTCGGTTGTTTAATCTGGTTCTCGCGAGACCAAGGGGGAAATCGGCCGGCAAAAATGAATACGTCTGACGGATTTGTTTATCTTCCGACGTGTTGTACTATTTACACGTCTGGATTTCGCATGATAGCGCATGATATATATTTTATGACATTTGTATGCCGTATAACCAGTCGGCGCGTATTTATATAAATTTAAATTGGAAAATTTATTCGTTGCTCCAATCGCGACAAATGATGGTAATGATGCTCAACTGCGAATTTAACTTATCTCATTATCAGTAATATCATCGATCGACTTTATTGTTACTCGACAAATAGCGTACGTACAGAGCGTACTCAAATATTCATTTCGCAGAATTTAACGATGTATTCAATCATTTGTAGCGTTATTCAAGCAATTTGTTTTCCCAACGCAAACATAGAATGTAATTGCCAATTTTTCTTTTTCTTTCTTTATATTATACACATATTAACATTCTTTACATTATATATTAAACATACTTATTTTTTGAATTGTTTAAATATCTAAAAATTACATTTATTAGAAAACTAGAATCTGCTTTTTATCAAGCAATTTTAGTTTAAAATTATAAAATGTTTTTTACGTGTTAAAATTTTTAATCTACTTGAAGCGGTTGAGTTTATTTTGCTTCTTGCGTTAAAAATTTCAATTTTGGTTAGAGTTACATTAATAAGAATTTTATATGAAGTTTAGCATGCAACGTGACTGTTGCCGGATAAAAATTAAAAACTAAGTTTCTACAATGTGTATGTGTATGACAATTAAATTTTATAGAGGAGATTGCTAATTTGCTTCTAATTAAAAATTAAAGTCCAACACAAAAGTGATCTAATCTGATTTTTTCTTCTTCGAAAAATTGAAAAATTAATCTGAAACAAATTTCTTTAAGATTAAATAACTTATATTCTTTAATACTTTCAATTAAAAAATTATTTTTTCTTTTAGAACAATTTTAAAAATAAAATAATAATTGAACCATTTGAACTATAGTTAAATGCGGGTTACAAAATAAAATTAAGGCATCGCGTCAAATTATATACATCGGACAAAGGACGCGTAAAATGACTAAGAAAAAGCAGCATAACGATCAATAGCAACGCGGTTTATCGTTATCGTCATCATTCTTATCATTCTAATCATTATCCTCATCTTCATCGTCGTCATAATCGTCATCGTCATTGCCGTTACTGTCGTCGTCGTCGTCGTCCTCCGTGTTGCCATAGTCATCAGCGGTGATAATAATTACGATCCGGCAATAACGGGGAGCAGAATGGCCGGTCACGAAACTCGCTGCATCATCCGCCATTCCCGTTGAAAAAAATTAACGACTTGCTCAAAAGTCCCGCCACCCCCGCTCCTTTCGTGCCACCGCCGTCGTACCGTCGTCCAATTTGCATTTTCGTCCCGAACAACATTCTCGTTCTGAACGTATTTCCGCGTACGTGATGTCGTATGCATAATGCCTCTATGCGGTGTTTTCATCGCTCATAGAAGGGCTTCTATGGACTCGCGCTTCTCGCCCCGCTGTTTCACCCGTTGCTGCGCGTTAGAGCGGAAGATGCTGCTGGCGCGCCCGCGCGACAGTAGAGAAGGAGAAAAGGGTGGTTACGACCGAACGCGTCGCCATACGTGTGTTAAATTATCGAGCACTCCTCTGGGTTTAATTACTTTTGTCTCGCCACCGCGGTGAGACATCGTCCACCACGACGACATCTTCGGCGAACCGGTTGATTCCGATGGGAATCAACGTGGCTGTTAATTCAGGTGGATCGGGCTCATACATACCTCCCCAAGGAATGAAGTGGCGCGATCGTTTTCACGAATGTACATTTAAAGGATTAGTTACATTATTTCATTGTATTGTAAAATTTAAGAAACACACACAGGAAATCATTGGTATACGGGGTGCGATCGGGTAAATTATAAAATAAAATATCGGCGCTGCGCGATCATGGAGTTAACGCTCGTGAATGTTAGCGAATATCCTCTATGAGGATCATAAAGTTCAACGCGACAACAAGCGCCAACGTAGAAACCGCTTCAACAGAAGTTACGATTGCTACGAAACGTTAATTTTCGTCACGGTGGGGGCGGGCGAAAATTTACGCGGCCGTTGCGCGTAACATGCGCGTGGATATCAAAATGACAAATTGCGCGTATCACGACGGCGGGCCGAATATTTCCGCGGAAGCGACGGATAAACTGAACGAAAGGAAGGGGACAGATAAATTCGCGCGGTTTTTCCATCTACAATAAAAATAACCACGGGATAGAATGATGACGAAGAAATGCGTCGGAAAGCGTCGTAAATCAACGCGGTATGATACGGGGAATCGTGATCAAATTAATTCGGTCGCTTTAAATCTTCGAACGTGGTAAACCGAGTTACGGCTCATTTCGACGCGGTCGTACGAAATCGGCGGCGGGCGTCGCGAATGAGACGCTGCATTTTCCCTTCTGCGTGATTCATCGGGAGAAAAAAGAGTGGGAATCGTGTGATTGAAGCTCTCAGTAAGAACGACTTTCTAAATTAAATTACAAAGCGGCAACTGGGGAACAAAAGAGTCGTTCTGCCGTCGCGAGAAGCGGAAGAATCACTTGTCTTTTCGGCGGCGCGCGAGCACGTGCTCGGCAAAGTTTGAACACTCATCCTTTATTCGTGATAAGGCGCGTCGGTTGCGTCGGCCGGGCCGTCTCTCGCACTTGGCTTCGTTCACGAGATGCTCCGGGCCGCCCTCGAGCCACCGCGACGCCGCCTCACAAAGTAAACTCTCGTTATATTATCAGACACGAAGCTGGAAACGAAGAACTTTGTACTTTGCCGAGGTGCGCCTAGTACGTCTGTTCGATTACACGGTTTTCTCGGCAGGAAATATCGGCGCTGCATTTGAGGGAGAGAATAATGAAAAATACGATGCGCGAGTTATCGCGGGTCAATCGAGGACTAACTTTTCGTAACTGCCAAAGTTTCTCTCGTGCTGTTTCCGTAAATTACTCGTGCGAGAGAACATTTCGCACTCGATCTCGTTAAAGACATTCGCGTTAGAGTCAATTCGCATATGCATACGATGTCCTTACTTTGAATTAATCTCAAGTAATTTTTTATTTGAATATAAGGATTAAGTATATAATAAGATAGATGTAGGAAAATATTTTGGTATCTGACATAATAAGATATCGAGAAAAATTAAGTTTATCTCAACACGTATTTTATTAATATTTAAAGCGTTTAATTTATCATAATAATATCGTAAATTATATTAATTTAATTTTATTAAAATATTTAGTTTTCATTAAAGTTTTTATTAAAATATTTTATTTAACCATATTAAAATAATTAATGCTGGTAAAATTACAAAACTCTTTACATAATAATAACCTCTCATCAAATTTTCATTAGCAAAGATTATTTCATAATCATACATGAATTTATAGATGCAAGATGACTTAATAGAATATATCATTATATCTATGCTAGGACGTGATAGTTTCAATTTTGACAACATATAACAATATTACGTTGATGTTACTCTGAGCGTGAATTTCGCAAAGATGCGCGCGGTGAATTAACATTAAGACCTAATTTAATTAAACTGTACCGCAAACTCGGCGTGAGAGTAGCTATTCGCTAAATAAGAGAGGAGCTTCGTCCTCGATAGCGGTTCGTGATCCCATTACGTTCCCTCATAGTTCTCTCAGGAGCGAAATTTTTGTAAGGAATCGATACGACTGCATATGAATGCGCAAGCAGTGACCTAATTTGCTTCGTACATTAAGTCGCAGTGTATTGGTAAAGAAACATAAATCGCTGATACGATTTTTACGTGCATTTTTTTACATCGATCCTTTTCATATTCACCTTTCGTATAATTTACTGAATTTGGTTTCGAGGTTAACGCAAACGTAATACAATTATAGTAGAAAATAAATCTCTATACTTCTATAATACTATAGAAATAGCAGAGGAGATATTCTAGATATTCAGTTTTCAAATGATCGCAAATTCATTGAATAATTAAATTCCTTCCTAAAAAATTCCGAATGCGCGTCTCGTATCATCCATACATTCTTTATGATTTCAAGTCATCCCTAATTATTACCGAAGTTATATATGGTACATTGGTTTTTATAACGATTGTTCCATTAAGTAATAATTTCTCTGTCCGTTTGGTTCGCGGAGCAACAACGAACCTTCTCCGGAAGGATTCGGGGGTGGTAGCGGGCGACAAAAAGGAGGAGACACATTGGCAAAGCTGATTCATCGCTTTTACGCGGCGGCGAACGGAGGGGAAGATAACTCGTTTGTCCCTGGGTTCCGTATCCGATGGGTTTGGCTTCTTATCGGACAATTCGAATGAACTTTCTCTTCGGATCAGAGAGAGGGGCGGAAGTTTGTTTCGCTATTTGCCGCCGTAGCGGCGTCTCAGCGGGGGGAGGGGAACAGAACGGCTGCGGGAGGAAATTATTTGGAGGAAGTTCCTTGATATCGGAATTTGTGGGGCCGAAAGAATGCCGCGAGACTTTCTCTTGACTTTTTACGCGAGCGCCTGCCCGTCGTCGTTTCTTCGTCGTCGTAGTCGGCGACGGCGGCAGACGATGGTGCGGTAAAGGGGTTTTCGTTAGGAAACTTCGGCCCTCCTACGAATCTTTGTAACGTAGTTTGGCTCCCGGCAAAATGGCCAGATAACGAGTGGACTCTTTCGGAAATCTGGCGCGACAGCGATTTCCGTGCACAGTAATCATCGATTTCTTCATTCTCTCATTCTCTCTCTCTCTCTCTTTCTCTCTTATGCAAGCGCAAGATTTTATCTGCACCGAACTGATAAAGATGCTCGGTCGGGGTAGCGCATATAAATTCAAATGCGTCCCAGTGCACGCTCTTAATTGTAGGAAATTGTTGGAATGGAGATATAGTATAAGAGATTCACGCAGATTGAACAGTTAAGAAGAATGTTATTGGTATGCAAATAGTTGTGCGATTCTTTCATACGAGTGAAATAAAGCCGTAAGATGAAAAAAAAACACTATATTTCTATTCGAATGTTTTTCTATTAAAGCAGAAAAAGCAGTCGTTTCTGTTACAGAAAAACTTGCGGACAGAGGATCTAGCGAATATTTTATAATCAGAAATCTAATTATTAACTATTAATAGATCTACGCTTTCACTACTTTGGTTTTTCATTACTTTGTGCCGTTTGTCAAAAAGAAAGATGGCAAAATAACTTATTAATTTCAGCTATCCTACATACGAATCCCTGAGACAGGAAACGTGGTTAGGTACCCGCTGTTAATTTCATATTTCTGAGATGCATTAACGTTTGATGAAAGATTCAGTCGTTTTAATGAGATGCGAGCGCGCGCAAAATTCGTGCACTGGTCGATGAATATTTGATAGACCATTTCAGAGACTCTCTCTCTCTCTCTCTCGTTCACTCACTCACTCACTCACTCACTCACTATCTCCCACTATTTCTCTCTCTGTCTCTATCTGTCGCACAACGTGAATACTGAAACATATTCTCCGATCCGAGACTTCTGAATGTTGATAGAAATCATGAATTAATATTTTGACTTTGTAACTGTATTACTACTCGTTATTAAAATTCTATTACACTCTTTATAAATATATTAATTCTTAAGAGAACATCAGCACGTTTCAATATTTTCATTTTTATAATTAGATGAATTTTACTTTAAATGTAAAAAAATCTTTTTATTTATTCCATCTAGAGTATCTACGAAAACAATAAAAGAAGGAAATAAGTGAAATATAAATTTTTATATGAAATGTATCTCAAGATATTCATTC
>VBVQ01002123.1:0-27382 GCA_011636635.1 Tetramorium simillimum | reverse complement strand
CCCCCCCTCCCCTCGTGACCTCCCCTTTCGCAATCCCTTCGCGCGAAACAGTCTGTTCCCGTTGGAACCACGAAATCACGTTTCCCGTCCGCAACTTTTGCTCTTCCCGAAGTTGTTCTCTCCCTCTGCGGTGCGGGGCTTTTCCGTCTCGCGGAAAGAATTGTTCGTGATAAATCTTTTCGCCGATGGCCGAGCGATTTACTTACTCGGTGGTCCGGCCCCCGGAAATTCCCTCGATCAAACTCAATCATTTCCATTCGAATGGCACGCACGTACTTCGAAACTGTGACTTCCTAATCATCGCCGCTATGCCCTGTCTATGTGGCTCGATACAGGCGTACGGGCTCCCATGTAATGCGGGAGAACTTTGGCGTGCGGCCAATGCATCATATTTGATCGACGGATCGCACGAGTGCCCTGGATATTTTAATCGGAGAGTATCACGCATGAGTGGAAATCCACGTGCGCTTTTGTGGCAACTTCTCGAAAACTGAACTTGTACTTTTACGAGCAATCTTCTTTTTAATAAACGCGTATAAAAATTGTTATCGTAAAAAAGGAGAGGGACTCGTTGTATCTATTTTTTTTTATCCTTGATAACCCTTAAGATAGACGCGCGCGTAAAAACTAAACTAATAAAAACTAACGCGATGTTATTGCTTTTCTACTTTGTGGGTAATTTCTCGAATTTTAAATAAAACTTTAGTCTATATTTATTAATCTTACGCAACTTAGATTTTACAGGATAATTTAAATTAAAATATAACTTGAACTTTTATGCCAGCCTTGCCGTAAACCACATTTGTGGCATGTATCAGTACGGTTGCTGTTTTCGTTATATTTGGCAAAAAGGTATGATGGATTCGGTAAAGCGGCGTGTGAACTCGGTTTCATAAATAAAGATTCTTTTGCGCGTCAGAGCGGCTTTTTAAAATTTAGCCCGCTGGTCAGAGAGAATCTGTAATATAGGTGAGGGATGTGTCTTTCAACGGGATGAACTTGACTCGCCTTTGGCCCCGAATTAGCCGGTATATCAACCTACCGCCTATCTACGTTTCATCTCGTTTTCGCTCTAGAATAATAATATATCTGTTAGACTTTAATCTCAAAAACTTGAAATGAAATCGTCGATCATAAGAAAATGGAATTTTGATCAGTTGATTGCGAATCAAACAAGTTTATCAATGTCATGTTATTCGGTACTATTTAGCTAATTCACATATAACACTGTCCTAATTTCTTTATAATACAAATTATATACATTTTTTTAAATATTATTAATATTTATATTATTAATAGTTTCAGACATCAAAATTTCTTATAAAATTATTACTCTTTAAAAGTTATATTTTTAAATAGTGTGATATTATAAAAAAATATTTTAAAAGAATATGCAGATGAATTTCATTACATTAAAACATCCTCTCCCCCTGTCTAACTTTACTATTTAATTATGTTTTCTGCGTTAATGTGAAAACATTCACATCCTTAATGTACTTTATTTGATAGTTGATAGTGCTATAGACTATTGCGAGATGGGCACGAGCCTTTTCCATGGATGGATCGTATTCACAAAGGGACTGCCGCGAAGTGTTCAGCCAACAAAGTACTTTTCATATTCTCGAAAGACGCGACGATCGAACACAATAACTCTCGAGTATTATAAATTTTCGAGATTTTATGGCCGTCCTTTTCGCCATGACACTCGACATCTGCCCCGGCGCGTCAAACTTAAAGAGGGACGGCGCGAGATAAAGTGTGGCGCAATAGAATTTTCGAACGTCCTGCTGCGAGGGGAAACGACGATAATCTAGTCTCAGCACATCATTTATGTATATTATGTGTACTTCAATCCCTCTCTCTCCCCCCCTCTCTCTCTCTCTCTCTCTCTTTCTCTCTCTCTCTCTCTCTCTTACACATCTTCTATTCCTTCTACCGCATGTAATTATGACCAGATTACTATTATATTGCGAAATATACTACTCGTGAGCATTTTTTTAACGATCTTTTCATAAGATCATAAATTTTGTGATACCATTTTAAAATGTCATAAATCTTACTGAAAATTGGATTAAAATGGCAAGCTATATACAATGTAATTTTATTTTGAAAATGTAAATTTTAAATTTTGCACATCTCGAGTGTACTTATTATCAAGTAAATTGAAATAACCAATAATGTAACAAATAAAATAGACACTGCTGTTCTTTATTAAGTTTACGACGAAAGTTTTATGAATATAAGTTAGTATAAACAGGAATTCGTCGGCAGCACTTTTGGAGTTTCTAGAAGTAGCTAAGGGAGAGAGAAAGAGAGAGAGAGAGAGAGTAGTAATCATGTTCGTCGCGATCGGGGAGTTGCGCATGGGGACCAGTGCCGACGATCCCGGCGGGAAGCCCAATATGTTTTCGAGCCGACATTTCGCCTCAAATGCCGCGTCGAAGGAAACCGTATACAATTATAGAAGATTGTTTACTCGTCCCGAAGAATTCGTTGTTCCCGAGCCGAGCGCGTGATCGATCGCATCCCGTCGTAATTAAAAACTTGGTCCGGAGGAAGTACTTCTAAGGCTGAAATTTTTCTTTCTCTGAATTATTACTCGCCCGCGAAAGAGCGCAACTTCACTGTTCGTTCTAACGCGCTCGTTATGAAAGGTAAATTGAGCAACAACCGCGAAGACGATGCCCACCCTTTCGCGTCAGCGAGCGCCGTCGGGCGCGGACGAACAAGGAGCTTATACATTCCCCTTTGGACCTCACCGTTCGCCTGAGAAATATTGAAAAGATTAAGCTTCCTTGATTAACATTCGTTAGTATTCGCGACGACGCTGGGGATAATGAACGAGGAAGGAATGAAAATTCAAAAGCCGCGAGATACGTGGAATTTGAGAAAGACTCGTCAAGACGAGTCACGTTTCCAAGATGTGCTTGGATGGGTTTCGAGGGTTCCTCCGCGACGCACGAAAACCACGGTGACTTTTGCTGCGTTTTATCATTAAATCTTATTGATACAACACGTACGCGCGATCCCCCAGCATTTCTCTCGGAACATTTCCTGTATACGTTCTTATTTCGAGAGTTCTCTTTCGTCGAAACGAGGGCGGTTTCCCTGTCCCGTGTTCCTGAACCCACAGCCACTGCCGTGCGATCGTTGCGGTAGTTATTATGGAAACCTTTGGACCGTGTATACTCGTATAATGTGATGTCATATTATACAAGCAGCACCATAAAGCCGCATGCCCGACTCCAATTGCGCAGCCACGTGAAACGATATCGTGTATTTTTCCAACTCGAACGTCTCTATTCAAACCACTATAACAATATCACTTATTTTGCTCGTGAATTACATTACATGGCCGAATTCATCAAACGGGAAGTCCGCAAGGCTTCATTTTGATTGGCGTATCCGGTTTCGCGTAATAGCTCTCGTGATATGCGCAATAATTTGGCTATAAAATCGCGCAGGAATATTACAGTTTCTCAGTTACATATAATCACATGACATCGATACTACGAGAAATGTGGGAGATTCTAATATAATAATAATATTAATTATCAGATGATACAGGGTTTGACTCAAAATTCGATTAATAAGTTTATTATTTATTATAGTTTCAAATCACTGTTAAATAGAAGAATTACCGATAGAAATAGTCAAGTAAAAATTTGCTTATTCGAATTTACAGTTCACTTTCTTCGCCTATCTTCCAAATATTTAGACCGTAGTTTTTCGTAGTAATAAATAAATTCTGTACCGCAAAGCATTTATTATATGTTGACCCCAAACGTATGTTTTCACTCAACCTAATTCATCGGATTAATCGTCGTTCGTCTAATAAATTGAAGAGTGTCAGCTAAAGGAGGAATAAACGGAAATGATTAAAACACAACTTTCCTTTGACTCCACGGTAGTTCGCAAGTTGACGGGAAAGCCCAGAGAAGAGAAGGGCGGGTAAGCCACTCTAGCCATCTCCACATCCCATCGCGGTAACATCCGGCCGCTGATGTGGACCTCCGCTTTGCGGCATAGTCCTCCACCCTCCCCAGACATCCCAGTCGCCGACCTGTTCTGTGTTGTACGGCGCGAGGGCAAATGGTACCAGGAAGTAACCTGCTCTGTAATTAGCGTCTTCGTTCGCCTCTTTGACAAAGGACGACTTCTGGCGGACACAAAGGAGCCGACCTAACAGGTACCATCGACCGGTACCTCGCAATTTAGGTCAAGATTATACTTGTTTGTTGTACTTGGTATAGTTTTTGTTTCTTTATATAATACCTTTTGAATCTCTCATCATATGTCATTAGCCGACTCTAGTACCACATTAACTTGTCCGGTAAAAACTAATTTCTTACTAAGGATTACTATTTCGAAACAACATTCGTTTCTTCGACCCTTCAGAACTCAGTTTTATTTAATAATTATTACACAGATGGGACAAATGTGTTATTAATGGATGTATAGCCACAATCCTAATTTTTAAACTTACTTATTTTATACGGCACTCTTGAATCAGAAATAATTGGTATTACGAAGAGAGGAGTTAATTTATGCCGCGAATGGATTTAATTCCGACCTCCAGCATAGAAAATGTGCATTTGACGGTTGACTGATAAAGGCTTTCCCATTTAGAAGTTAAGAGAGATCTACATAAATACTCGCGCTAATTCCCGCGTTCTGCTGAATATTTAACGCCACGCGCAATATTTACATCGCGTCGCGCAGAAGTATATATTATTGCCGGCGCGACATATACAGAATTTACACAGAGGTACTCGCAGAATGCGCGAAAAGGCGAGAAAGTAAAGATAGCGGAAAGAAAGTGAGTGCGTCATTATGCAAGCCGTGCGATTTCCATATTCTACATATTCACGCTCGTTACACATAACTTGCCCGCGATCCTGCATTTTGCCCAGCGAGATAGCGGTACTTTGTGCGGGAGAATATTGTACTAATATACTACACGGGAACTAAGTATTACGCCTTTACCCGCTACCTTGACAAATGTACCGTACAAATACGGAGTCAACTCGCCCTCGCGGATGGGGGAAATTCTTTTTTTCGCCGAGCACATCAAGAATCTTTCTCCAGTCGCTGCGAAGCCATAGTGATGAATAAAACATTCAGAAGCCTGCAGTTCGTGCCTGCTTCCACTTGGCTTCAAAACTCGCAGAAAAGCGTGCCCTGCCATTATATAACCCCTCCTCGTTCTTTCCGCGACAGCTCATAGGTGAATACTTCTAAAGTACGCGATATACTTAGATAAGTGTTGCTACATGCATTCTGCATTACTATTCCACGTGGTCGGGGATCAAAATAAAGAAGAATTTTACGAATAAGAAGGAAGCACGATTATTCGTCGTAAAAAATATCCAAAGATGTAACATTTTCAAAGATTTAAATTTTTATTTTCGCAGAAAAATTCTGCAGTGATATCTGTTCGAGATGTGAAAGTTGCGCAACCTATTGTCACCTAGCTTCCGCTTTCGTGTCCTCTTATTCAAATTTCTTCACAAATTTCTATGCTGAACGTATCTTCTTGCAAGGCTGTACCGTCGAATCCGTTAAACGGAAGAAATTACAATTTCGCACAGGCGGCATTTTGACGGCACGGGATTTATTCGTTTCTCAAGTGCCACCAAGTACTCTCGCTCTCCTTGCATCGCCCACACTGCTTCTTGTAACCACTCCTTGCAACCACTCCGAGACGGTCTCGCGGCTACGCCGGTATTGTTTGAGTTGACAAGCTTTCCCGTTATGCGGGAATCGGTACGGCTATACCGCCTATCCAACTTCATACAAGTGGCGCCTATTTGGATCTCTATCCGCTTCTGTTTACACCACCTCGTCGGTACACCGGTGCGCGTTTCCTCCGCTAGATGCGGATCCAACAAAGTTCGCGGGACCGACTTCCTTCGTGGAACGCGGAACCGGGAGGCAGGGCGAAGTAGGCGAAAGCGGAAGCAAGCACGGGACGGATGAAGGAAGGACTCGAAAGGACGAGGGAGGATCAAGTGTCGCGATCGCGCGCATAATGTTACCGGTGTCATTGCTTCTGCTTCCGTTGCTTCTCCCCGTTGCCGCTGCTGCTACCACTGTTAGATTTCGCGTCGCCGTCTGCGGTACATCTGGCGTTAGAGAGTTCGGTTTTCCAACAAGGCGGCCCCTGGCCCGTAGTTCTTGGTTTAGGCTGCGCGTGTAACATCGTCCACGACTCGCCCCTGTCCTTCGCGACCGCGACAGATACCACTGGCGAATGCCTCCCAGTCGACTTTGGCTTCTGCAAATTCCGCAAAAGTCGGGTCGCAATAAAATCCCACCGTAAATTTGCAAATTCAAGCACTGGCTGGCTGGCTGGCTTCCTCCGCAGACCGTAGCCGCACGGCCGCGATGATCTATCGCTCCTCGCGGTGAGAGTAGTGCAGTTATTGCATAAGCAGAAAGAATAACGACATAAGCGATAATCATACTAATCTTAATGCGGTATAGATAACAATATTGTGCGGTATTCTATTTCTAGAAATATTTCATTCTGTCAGAGTGGTTCACTTTTGATTATTGCGTGATAATAATATCGTGACACTGATTCATATTTGCAATTATTAATAATTTATGTTACTTGCTATGTGTCTGTATTTTTTTTATTTATCTTAAAATGAGGCATTTTATAATTTGCGAGGGGAACTGTTTAGTCGCATGGTCGTGAGTACGAATATTCATAAGCAATTTCTGTAAGCGCGGATCTCATAATTCACCTGTCGAAGTGCGACGAAGGTCCGCCATTAAGACACATTTTAATTGCGCGATACGATACGGCCGTTTGACACCCCGTAAAAGGTTTAATCTAGCCTAATGACCACATTTATCCCGCGGAAGCCTCGTGACGATCACCGTGCTTTATCACCGCTTTCGACAAGAAGTGAAGATGAGAGCATCGAATTATTACGGCCGGCCGAAATGACAATAAAAAATAAGATCCTCCCAAGTATTGCGGCAGCAACTTGTCGCTTGATAAATTGGAACACGCAATTCGTTCGTGTCAAAATAAAGATAGTATTATCGCGCAGTATTACTTGCAGTCGCGATTACGTGCTTAGTTGTGATTAAACCATTTTTATACTAGAAACACGTGACTATGGGATATCATAATAATGCGATTTAAGTTGTGATACAGTACAGTACAACAAATTTTTTTATTAACTCTTACATGATAGATGAACATTACAAGTAAAAATAACATAATACAATCTAAGATAGAATTAAAGACTGTTAAAAATATTTGCAGAGCACCAACCTTATTATAAATGGGTTGGTTCCAGCTCGAAAACATAACTATAATTAGATGCAATGAAATTAGTACTCGACTACCGCACAAACGACATTTACGATCTATCAGGCGTCAGTTCGTTAGCCCCTTCGCTTGAATCGTCAGGTGGAGCTGCGATTTTACGCGGTACGTGCCAGTCCATCAATTCGTTTCTCCATCCTCGTTTTTCATTTCCGCACGAAAAGCCCATGACGGACTCGGCGCGATCGGCTTTTAAAAGTGCGGCGGAAAAAGCCGGATCCGTTTCGTTTCCTCTGCATGCAAAAGCGTATTTGCTTTTTTACTTACTCGCCGACATGTAATAATTGACATTAACGGTTAAGGAAATATTTGATATGCCAACTAGTAGCTGTAGCGAGCAAGCTTTCCCTATCTTCTCCTTTGCTCCTTTAGGAAAACTAAGAAAATGTGAGAAAAAGAGGTAATGAAAGAGAATCATACTTCGGAAACTGATAATTCATTTTAAAAAAA
This sequence comes from Tetramorium simillimum, assembly GCA_011636635.1. Taxonomy (NCBI): domain Eukaryota; kingdom Metazoa; phylum Arthropoda; class Insecta; order Hymenoptera; family Formicidae; genus Tetramorium; species Tetramorium simillimum. The sequence continues at coordinate 19,587 of VBVQ01002123.1, read as the reverse complement.
AATTGGAACTGCTTACAGAAAATAAGATTAAAACAAAATTAAAAACAGATAATTTAAGTGACTTAAAATTTATTCATGCAAAAAATGATGCATAAATATTATAAAGATATTAACGCAAATAAAATGTTTATAATGCGAAGTTAAAAGGGAGAGAGAGAGAGAGTGTGTGAGAAAGAGGAAGGGAGGGAGCGAGAGAGTATATAGAGAGAAAATAGAGTTCCAATGTTTGCAAGCTCGATTCGGCATGGTGTAAAAGGTAAATAAGTTATCCAGTGCCGGCATGTACCATTTACGTACGTTAAATATTTAAATCGGTAAATTATACTCGGTGATATGCGCTCGCGAAAGCATTACCAGCTAGCACTTCTTAAATTTAATATGAAACGCGCATGAGCTAATTACTCAGTCGCGGCAGGAAGCTATACACACGTATATATTACTCGTGTTGTGGTGTATGTACACATATTTTATTTCTGTTTGCTAATGTAAATGATGAGATTATAGTGACTGGACTTTTGATCCTCTTTAATTGACAGATAGAGAATATTTAAAACAGAAATTATACCACCAAAAATTATCAAGTGGAATGACACTGTCAATACATTTTTTTTTCAAGTTTTTGATTATTTTTCGTATATTTTTTACTATTTTATATATATATTAAATACATATATATTAAATACATATATATTAAATACATATATATTAAAACGGATTAACTATAACAATATAGTCAGGAAAAAATACATTTATATATAAAACACTTGTTCAGAATATAAATGCGATACTTGAACTGTGCATGCGTATCATGCGTAAATACGCGTATTTACGTCAAGGCAGCTGCATTATACATCACCAATTTCACGGAGCATTCCGTGCATACTCGAAAAATTAAGCCCGACATTCATCGATCGTTTATCATGCTCCCCCGAGATCATTTAATGACATAATTGCCTAATGGGAAGTGAATCGTAACATTTTCATGGTCTATCTTTCAAGAAGAATCCTTGATCTCTCCGCGGTTTGCTCCCGGTCGCGCGCCATAAAAATTGCCACAAAAAAGGCTTCCGACGCTAAAAGAACCCCTCGAGGCCGTGACGCGGAAGGGCGACGTCGAAGGGTGCACTTACGGCGAAAGGGACTGCGATATACACGCCAAGTGGAGTGTTTATTAAATCTCCTGTTAAAAGGGGTAAAATTAATTCCGAGAGATATTTTCGTATTGTTCGTCATTATTTTATTGAAAAATTGCATTGCCGATAAAAAGAATTGCATACCCGATAATTACTTATTTCAAAAATAGACCTGCAAAATTTCGTAAATGTTGTAGGAAAATCATCGTGATTTAAAACAGTTAATTATTTGAGCTATTTTGACAGACTTAATAAAAATGATATACACCAAATTTAATGAAACGAGAAACTATTTTTGCTCAACTCTCGCTGTGATTAACGAGTCGTAGCTTTATATAGGATAAACACTAATCGCCGTCAGAGAATTCTGGGGAAGTCGATTCCAATTGCGTTAGATAAGTGAAGGTGTGCATTGTGATTTATCGGCGAGTTCTAGGTAACAGTTTACCGTATTATGCCCCCGACTTCTCCCGCGACGGAAGAAAATTACATGCACGCGTGTGCGATTGTGATCAAGAGAGCAACGGCACATATTTCCCGGAACTGATTCATCGCAATCGAGCGGCGATAGACAGCGCGAATTCCCGCTTCTTTCGCCACCTCTTTCTGTACGCGCGATATTTCGTACGTACAAAGTATTCGTCGCGATCAGCACGCAACAAAATTCGAAATGGTCTTTAATGACATATCGCGCGAATGGAAATGACCCTCCAGGGGGGAGGGGAATGGTACGCACGTCCAATTTCGCTTACTAATTCCGCCTTTATGACCCTTATAAATGACAGGTCTCTGACTCGGCGTTGCCGTACCAAGCGGGTGCAATAATACGTTCGTCCTTTCAAAAACCGGGAAGCGCGCCGCGACGGCAACGGCATAGAATAATATTTGCGCTGCTACTCGTCTCTCTCTCTCTCGCGACCGAAAAGTCTCGCCACCGACGACCAGCGTTTAACGCTTACTTTCATTACCGTCGCTATCTTTATACGTAAGTTCGCCTTGATGTACGCAAATTACAATTTGTAAAGTGGCGCGATGGAGAACACTGTTTTCTTCGGCGATACAGGAGATACTCCATAGGAGATACAAGCTCGAAATGAAAGGAACCTCGTGTCCACCGTGAGCAACGTCCGCGCGATCTCTGAAGATAATAAATAAATGTCACCGATTCTAAGCGAGAACATTTCTTCATTGCGATCATCGAACTACCGTAAATAAGATACAAAGACAACAGAAATAGACCGGTACACTTCGGGCTGCGACGTGGTAACTCGGAAGCACGCGCGAAATGTATTATATAAACATCGTCTAATTCTCCTCGCCACAGTTACAGAAAACGCATTCAGCTTCCAATGCACAATGCGACCGGGAACTTGCATCGTTGTGTCCTCGCTCTTCTCGCTTCCACGACGGTAGTATCCAGAGCATACATGCATCGTAGCTAGCTTTTACGGCGACCGAAATGCTCGCATCGCTCGACAACAAACACTGCGAAACGAGAACGGTTTCAAGTCATATACATACACTAAATAATTCTCTTTTACAAACTAGTTACATTTATGCCCAGTTATCAATACAGCGAGAAAGAATTTTGTGAAAGCTGTGAAAAATGTGCTAATTATTTAAATCTATATCGTCGATGCTAATTCGCAAGATTTTTAGCTCTTAAAATATTCATTTAAATTTTTCTGAGAGTCTTAATGTCACAAAACATATAGTGAGTGAAAACATAACAAATATGCAAAAGATGTGCGTTAGATTTAAGCCATTTTAATAAAACTGGATGAAGAGTACCGGAATATACAGACGAAATGAGAGTGCACGAAGGAACAGGCGCAAACGGAAAACGAAGGGTAAGCGAGCGTCTCGTACGCGTTGGGGAAGAGAAGGTGGTGAGAAGAGAACGATAAAAGATCATCAAAACGGACGAGCGAGAGAGAGAGAGAGAGAGCGAGAGAACGCGATAGGCAGACAAAAGCAGCGGGACAGAGGTAACGCAGACTATTACGTGGCTCTTTCTAGCGGCGAAAGCACGCCCTTTTATTTTCTACGCTCCTGCTGTTGCTGTATGCGGGACGCCTTCCTGGATTCTCGTGCACACGTGGAATACATCCATTCATTTGGCTTTGAACCTCAATGGTAATGTTATTGCATCGTTACTGAAGGTCGGCAGCATCGTATTCCCTCTCTCTCTCTGTCTTTTTCGTTCCGCTCTTTGCATGAATAACCCTTTTGCTCGTTTCGCCCATCTCCACTTGTTCGCTTCTCTACGTCCGCATGATAGTCGGACGAAGTCGGCGAGTAAGCCGGGTGGCGATGCTTAAAGAGGGGTTTTTCGCGTCGCGATACGTGTACGTGATCCGACACGGTGTAGTTAGAGCCGGGTAATAACTGTCATTAGCATCGCAGTGACGAGTTGTCGGACGAGTACGAGAGCCGTTGTAGAAAGCCGATTTACAATCGTAACTGGCAACCTTCCCACCCTTTTGCTGCCGCGTCACGTTTGCGCGTCACATATAACATCGACGCACATTTTTCAGCTTAATTACTGCTAAAGTGCGAACAAAATGAGGCCTTTTTATCATGTTACCTATAGCTCGCCGAAATGATTTAATTTTGAGGGCTGCTTAGGCAGGTTAGTCATCTCTTCGTAATGAAATCATATCATTTTTGTTGAATCGCCTAATCTTATTTGACTCAATGTTATTTAAGAAACAAACTGAAACACGTGCTATAGATAACGATTTCCGTTATATCATAATGCAATACGTAATCAACGACGGCGAAATGCAATGGCGTAAAATGTTATATCTCCGCCTCGTCATCTTAACACCCTTCTTGCGCACCCCCCTCGCTGTTCGCCAAGACGGTATCCGATTCTCTGCGATAATTGGCACTTCGGATTGAATTTCCACCCCGCTCCTCGTCGCTGCATCGAAAGGAACGAAAAGGAAACGACATCGGCGTTCGCACGGCCGTTGCGTCGTCGTCCGTCGACGTCGACATCGACGTCGGGTAGTCGACGACGACCTTCGTGGAACGGCGAACACGATCCCTCCGATCCGGCGTTAAATTTGCCGAACGCTGCTTTGCAATTCAATGAAAGAATCCAATCCTTGCGTAGAAGCTGGCCTACCCCATTCTCCTCGGCAACAGTAGACGTCCCTCTCGAAGACGCGTTCTCAGGGGTGGATCTGTATGGAAACTAATAAAACTTAAGCTTTTAGGACCCCAACTATTTGAATCGGGGATTTTCAAACATGATCTTGTTTAAAATATATTTATTATCCGTCTAAAATTACAGAATTTTTACATCAATTATATTATAATTAACTGATTTATCTTTTTAAACATATTAATTTAAAGTTCAAGTAAGTCGCTATCCGTTCTCATATATGTGTTTTGAAGAAACCCTTTAAATCCTTATAGTGAGACGTTCATATGATGCTAGACAGCGAATTGGAATTTCGCTAGGATCATCTTTCGAACTCGGCAATTTCCGAGAAATGCGAGAAAGAAAAACTAGAGGACATTGTCGCTGTCCTCGTAAAGCCTGTATTATTCCGTTCATCATGTCACTTTGGAGTTATCTCCGATCAAAGGGGCGAAGGATAAAGTATGTTGTGCAGATAGAAAGATGTTAGAAACTACGGAAGCGAGTTATAACTCTCGCTTTGTCTATCTTGTGTTCTACTTTTTTTAGTAACAAGCACTGACAAGTTATTCATCGACAAGAAATAAACCACGGTATCAAAACGCTACGGGCGGAAATTGATATGTTATTCCAATGCAATTTCAGATGGAAAATTTGATTGAATAACTGAAGATTTCGCATTAAAAGGGTTGTGAATGGAGAAAAATGAAAACTTCAAATCGAGCGTTTCTCCGTATATATAATAACAGTTACGTATTTCAGAAAAGTATAAAAGAAAAAAGTTTACATTCATAGTGTTTCCGATTGCATCGTAAAAATAATTGAAATAAACATTCACTCCCTCTCTCATATTGCCGATTTACACGATCGTAACATCAGTTACACGCTGCGAGAATTCTAATGATAATTGAATGCATAAAACGAGCGTATCTTTCATGCCCAGAAACATCCTTTGCAAATTTCAAGCATTTATTTATCGATTGCACATAATTAATGTAATATAATCAAATTAGTGTATTAACTGCGTTAAAATAACAAATCGTTACAATCGGCGAAACTTATTACTCCGACTGGCGAAATACAGATAGTTTTTCCTCACACAACACACACACCACCGGCATTGCGTGATTCTCTTTGTGCAGTCACTTGCAAAAGTATTCCAATTCAATGCTCATTTACGTGAGGATCGTGCCTGCGCTTGACACTCGACGAATATGCTTTCTCACGGCAATGGGCGCGCGCGAATAAGCACGTGTTCGAGTGGGATGCACGGTCCGTGCATGCGTGTCTCGATCCGCAGCACGGGCGGAATCATTAATACCTGCGGTGACCCACGAAGGAACAAAAAGTCAGTCGACGGGGCTCGTGACGCGGATGCTTTTTCCCGACGCCGCGCCGGCCTAGACACGGGACACGAGTGCGAAAGAGAGAAAGAGAGGGAACGACGGACAGCGTAGAGGGGAAAGCGGTCGGACGTGGAACGGGGCGGAAAGGTTGATAGAAAAAATATACGGGTGGGTGGGTGGTTGGTTGGGCGAGAGAGGAGAGAAAATGAGACGCGCAAAAAAGGGCGACAGGACGGCGGGAAGAACAGGAGGAAAGAAAAAATCAAATAAATAGGCGGACGTGGCGAATACGTGGTTGGAGTGCGAGTCGGCGGGAGAAAAGGATCGCGGGGAGACGGAGACACGGAGAAACGGCGAGCGCGAATATAAGGGGGGAAGGGGAATAGATAGTAAAAAGGAAAGAGAAAAAAGGAAGAGCCGGGAGAGAAAGTGTAAGAGCGGCGAGAGACGAAGAGCGAGGGTGGCAGAAACTGCCAGATGTTTTATTGACGGCGGAGGTGTGATGGATCGTTACGATATTATTGCGTTGCGACGCAGTGCACCCAATCGAATACGTGTGCAGGGTGCAGCAGGATGCAAGGTGCAGCGCGCGCACCCTTCGGCGCTGCGTCATGCATTAAGGGGGCCGCCACCGCGATTCGATCTGCTCGCATAATACGTTCCTCGCACGGATGAAAAAGAAAGAGAAGAGAAAATATAGGTGGGCCTCGCGCCTCCCCTCGCCTATTCTTCTTTCTCCTGCCGCTCGCGCGCGGCCTCTTTTTTTCCCCCTTTTCCCGTTTCCTACGTCATTCCTCCATTTTACTTCTCCTGCACCCTCCCCCCCCTCCCCCTCCCATTGTGTATCACGTTGCAATAACGCGACTAGCGTGACCGGTGCTAACTTACTCCATCCGCGAGACAGTGAACTCGATAACTCCATCCTTCCAGCGAGATATTCGAGCTTTCGTTGCGTTTAGAGTCCGGAAATAAGATGCCTGAGCTTAGCGTTAATCCTGCTTTAGAACGATGATAAATGGAAGCATTAGTGTAACGAAACATAATACAATGTATTCTCTTTAAACATTCCAGTAATTGCACTCGAAATATGTTAAATCTATTAAATAACAAAGAGATATTTCTTAGAGGAATATATATCCTTGATAGGGATAGAAAAATCTTAGTTGTTTTTCTATGACACGTACGTAGATACGTAAAGCTTTTAGTATCATCATCAAGTGAATCCAATAAGAATGAACTGCAAAACTATATCGCGGTTCCAGTTCTCTTCAATTATGTCCGTGTCAAATGGACCAGATAAGTTAGCTGCGAAGCTGCACGTTTTCTCAAGTTCTGACTGAGGTATTCACCATCGCTTGCCGGGATCGATGTCTGTACATTGATACTTGAGTATCCGAGCCGGCTGAAGTATAGTCCGTGAAAACGATCGTAGTGCATGCACATCTCCGTTCCCTCCTTCCTTTAGCTCCGGAAGTGCATGTCATCGTACGGCGAAGTGTGTCGCGTGTCCGTGACACTTCCCCTCTGGAAAGCATGCTCAACGTAAGAGAGCGCGATTACCTTCTTTGTTCTCCCGGGGTAGGGGGAGGGGGAGAGGGAGGGAGAGGAGGGCGCATGTTTCTACGGACGTCAATAGCCCGTAATGCATGTGTCACAAGTAGCGTACACCGTCAAAGCGTACGGATACCGGCGATGATAAAGAATGCAGACGAATCGATTGCACACGGCGCTCCGGGACACGCGGCATGCATTTTGCTCACTCGGAGTGACACGATCGACGTTGAGGATTGTCGTTTAACAGCGCGCAGCTCGCAGATCGCGCACGTTGTAACAAGCCGCGTCGCTGCGGATGAAAGAATTCCGTCGTGCAGCCGGAGAATGGGAGACAGCGCGCATCGCGCATACTCGTCGCCTCGCCTCGGTCGGTGAATATTAAAAACGCTGATGAATGTATACAACTCTATCCGGCAGCGTTAAAAGCACGTTACGCGTGCAGATAGATTGCAATAAACGCCGGCGCACTCGTGATAACGCTTTGAAACCCCCCTCCCCTCCCCTCTGCACTTTACACGCCGCTGTATCATGCAATTCCCCGGCTCCGCTGCCTGTTCGCGTATCGAAATACGTGCTGTTACGCCCGTATAAAATACCTTTCGCAAATTGTCGTTACGGATCGGCGATGGCGATTCTGCGTCGTACATTAAATCCGGGTTGTGTAATGGATAAATCATATTTCGTAACTTTCGTGCGAATACGTCACTGCGACGCGATATTTCGTCGGTCATTTACAAGATTGTGCACTTTATGAAAGATGACGGCCCAATTTCAACATTCGCGTTGAAATATCTGCGACTGATCCAGATCCCGTTGGACACGGATGCTTGCAAATTGCGCGTGGATGCTGGGCGAGCGATTCAAAGAGCGACGCATATATTGGGGCGCGAAGGGCATATCCCAGCCCGGGCCAAGTTTTCCCAAACTCGGATCATGCCTGCATGTTAGTTGGGACGTGCCTGATCCCGAGCGTTGCAGATTCGTCCCGGTACCGGGTGGGTTAATCTGTCCGCGAATTATCGCCGTCGGCCCGAACTTCTAAACCACCGTCAGCCGACCGCCGGCTCGAAAGCCTGATTTACCGCTACGAAAGTAATTCCGCATCTAGAGAGAAAGAGAGAGAGAGAGACTGAGAGAAAGCCCGTCCGCCTGTAACGTACCGTAACACACGTACAACGGCATATCCGCCGTCTCGTTCTGCGAGATTCCAATCGGTGCGCGCTCGAAGTCGATCAAGCGAAAAAACACTCACGACATCGCGACGTACGTTTTATATATATATATATATATACATGTATTTTTTTTCTTGTTTTCTTCTCTTCTCCTCCATCTCCCGTCGGCACCCTCGTTTCCTTTCCCGACGGCGCGACGGACCCCCCGCGGAAAAATACACGACGGACGCACACACGGAGAAGCCACATAACAGAGAGACGTAAACAGCTACGAGAAGCAGAGGGCGGAACACGCGTCATACACCCGCATTCATAGTTCATATAGTACAAAGTGACATATGCATGCGCGAAGGGCCGAGCGACACGCAGAGCGCCGTAATCCCGGCGTGGGCGTTTGATGTCTACGGAGTAAGTTTAAGGTGAGGGCAATCCCGCCGCTCTGGCACCCTCTCCCTCTCCCTCACCCTCTCCCATCGGGTTCACCCCAGGGGAGAGACGAGGGGAGAGGACCCGGCCAGGAAACGAATGAGCTACAACGAGCCGCGGATGCGTTGTTACAAGGTGTCGCAGCCTGTCGTCCACGACTGGTCTATTAATACACCCTTTATTACTCCGTTGAAACAGTTGACATACGATAGAGGTCTGTTAACGACACTACTATATTTATGTCGAGCTTACGGCCGGCGTTTGTAATATCCGTCGCAGTGGGGGGCTTCGAAATAATGAAAATGTACCTTCTATGCTAAGATATAGAGGTAAGAAAATATTACATTGCGCTGCCAAATAAAATTCATAAAAGAGAAATAATTCTCTCTAAAAGTATATTAAGAATAGATATTATCTTATACACTCTTTTAAAAGACTGCATCAGAAAGAGAGAGAGAGAGATACATCTGATCTCGTGGTGTTTAAACTAATCACAGCTAGCGATATGTTGTACAAGTCGTATAAACAATGTCATATACTAAAATTTATTAAGTAAGATCCTGCAACATATTTAAGCCACATCTAGAAATATATTTACGGCCTATCGTGTTTAGATTTCGGCCGGATTCAAAAATCATGTTTTCTTTTTCTTCGGGGAGATGGAGAGAAGGAATCACGCCCCAAACATTCCGTCGTAAACATTGAAGAGAAACGATGCAAGGTAAATACGCGGTCATAACACCATACATCTCCTAGCCCAGCAGGATTAGATCGGACAGCCTCAAGACATTATTCTCCGGGTTTATCGACGATGACGGTAACTCCGAGACACGGGCCAATCTATCAAAATCAAGGAAACGATCGTTCGATGCAATTAACATCCTCCCTCGCGAAATTACCTCACGCCCCGATATGTACAGGCAAACGCGAGTGTCGAAACCGGCAGGAGAGATCCGGAGTATATTAGCAGCATTAATTACGCGACCCTTCGACTCGTCGTTGCGAGGGTGGCCGTGTACGAGGGCCAACCCCCTGCCGAAATCTGCAGGTCGCAACGGAAACGAATGACCGGGGCCGAGCCGCGGTCCCGAAACGAACGATGGGAGTTGAGTGCCTTCGCGTAGCGGTCAATCCTTGCCTGAGTAAACAATTCAAACCTCCGGAGTCTGCTATTAATTATCTTGAGCACCGTCTTTATGAGATTCGTCGGAAATACGCAAACAACAACGGTAGTTTAAATATAGGAATCGATACCTCGGATCAGTTTTAAAAAATCAATCATGCAATGTTCCTCCTCGTCGAGGAACGCAAATAGAGAGATGCAACTTTTTCATATCAATCGTTAAAAAAATCATAGTACCGCGTAACTTTCTTTTTAGGAGAAACTTCGTTACTTCTCTTTCGCGAAGAGATTCGAGTGAGATTCACGGAATTCGATTAGGATAATACTTAATTAAAATTTAAATGGAGACTTAATTTAAAAATTCTTTCTCCGATTTTTTCCTCCTCATTCCTCTTGCTGTACTGAAGAAAAATGTTCATACATATCTACTCGCATTTTTGCTACGTAGTTGCAACATCTCTGAATCTTTTTCCGCGAGATGAAATTGCCAACTTCGCGCATCCAGCGAGTCGTCTTCACTCGCCTCCCGACGGGGTGCTGTCCGGAAACCGCGTGATTGTATTAGTGATGTCTGGCCGTCACGTTGCTCGACATTGGCCATTGCCGACGCACGACGCGAATGTCGGGGGTGCGCAATGGAAGCAGAGAATCCTTTTATTAATTGCGTCCGAGGGAGTGCACGGGAGGGCGTGAAAGAGGGAGAAGCGAGAGGGTTGCTCGCCCCAAGCTCGACTCATGCGTCCAGCCTGGTCAGCAACCTAAGATTGCGCCGCGTCCCGATAAAATCCCATTAACTTTATCTGCATCCTGCGCGGTGCCCTATGAAAAGCCGTATTTCGCCCGCCTTTATCGCGCGCACCACCCCAGCCGCACTCTCGCACCCCCACGTCGTGTTATGAACCTTGCTCGACGACGACGACGACGACAACAACGGCGACGACGGCGACGACGACGGTGGTAGTGGTGGATCGCCGTTACATTGCTGGTTCTCTCCTTCCTTCCGTTGAACGGTGATGTGCGATATATTCGCATAATTACAAGATCGGAGATTTGTGTAGAGGCATTAACGACACGTAGCTATTAAGAGTTAATTTATAGAAAGATGAATCTTTATATTAGCGTGTAACATTCTATATATTGTTATGCATCAAGATCTTTTTGAAAGCTGCAACGACCTGTAATTGCTGAATGTTTAATTAATTCAGATAAAGGCATTCTTTATGAATGCGTTCTAGCGCAAGTAGATCGAAAATCTCATTTCGGTCGCTACGAAATTAGAAACGGTCCGCAAAATTCTCAAGTTACAAGTTATAAAAGACTTACTCTATATCCCGACGCTGCTTTTAATTAGAAGCTATCGACCGGTACGGTTTAATTGTCCTGGTTTTTCGTCTTAAATACACTTCGCCGGGCCAGCTAGGCCATTAAACGATTTATTCGTTGATCACGCGTCCTGCACAAAAACTCCGGCCGTACTTAATTCTCAGTTCCGAACGAACGAAGGTTTGAATCACTTCGCGAAGTAATTACTGCAGTTAACGCGATATCGGCTATTCACTTATCTAACCGCGAGTCAAGTCCGACCGGCCCAAGATTCGTCATGATCGAGGACGTTCGTAATTTTTAGAGAGAGACGAGGCGAGGAAAAGAGAGCGGCAACTCACATTTCTAAAAAGAATTCGCTTTACCCAAGTTCCGCGAGCATCTTATTAAAACAAATGGTCGTCCATGCCTTCGGAAGAGACACCCTTAATTACGTCGTCCCTCTCGTGCAAACCGGGTCATACTATCTGCATACCCATTGTCGTTAAAGCGCTTCTCCTCAGTTTTTTTGTGGTCCGCGGAACTTATGCCGTTTAGGAATAGTCTCGAGTCTTCGCCGCGGATATCCCACAATACTCGCCCTGAAATCCCTTACGCGAGCCTCCATGCGAGTCCTGCAACTCGCACTGCGGATAGATCGATATTAAGTGGGGCGTTTTGTAATAGTCGTCTTGGGAAGTTCAACGGGCCGTCTTAAAATGAATTTATAACTTTGCTAAATTTGACGCCAGCGATCGATCATCCTCATCGAGTTACTGTAATTTAGAAAATTGATGTTCCGCTATTTCGGCATGTAATGCAAGACGTAGCGACCTAGCAAAATGGCCTGTAACTACCGATTAACCCATAACGCTTCTTCGCGCGATCAAATGTACGCAAATATCGGGGATACAAATCGGTATAAAATTGTATAGCTCGTAATAGTGACAGTGGCAACTAGCCAGGTACATGCAACACGCTAATGTATCGTGTAACGTTTACGACCGTTCGATCGAAGCACTCAAGCCGCTGTCACACTCTCTCGTAATTCCCTTATACTCTTTCTCGGCGTATCGTAGTCTTACACGCGTAATTCCCACTGTGTCACGCATACGCATTTATACGGTATCCAGGCAATTTACCAAATGACACGAACAGTCGAACGATTTAGGGGAGGACCATATTGAAAGCATCGTATATCTTTTCAGAACCAAAGAACTCTGGGGAATATTCAGAGTTTCTTATCGAAAAAAGGTTACATAAATAAACTTTGCTATTTATTCATTCACTTATTTTATATCTTACGTTTAAATTCTGTAAAATCATATGTTTTATAAAATATTGTTCAGAAATTTTATAAGAAGAATTCTATAGAAATTTTTAGGCGGTTTTATTTGACAGGTTTACAAATGTAAATACAATAAATTTTACGAGAACTTAATGAGATAAAAATTGCGAGAGTTTTGCCAGAGTCTAAAATTTTATACAAAGCTTTAAATATTTCGTCGCGCAACAAGAGGCACCATCTCTCGAAAAAAATCTCGGCATATCCTGGTCTCTCGTAGCAACAGAGTAACAGGAGGGAAAGCGACGCTCCCTCCAATGGCTCACGGTGACCGCGGTAACCGCACATAAATCCAGATCGACCCTTCACCTCGGAATCGCGCGCGGTGATTTAAGCACTCGGCAGGCCGACCTAATATGGTTTCCTAAGTAGAAGAGTGTCATCGAGCGTGTGATTCCCCGTAATGGTCTTTCGCTTTCCAGACCGTTAAGCAGCGATACGTTGCGAAGCTGGCTCCACAAACGACGGTACATAGTTAAGATGTCTTGAGAAGGTAACTTCTTCTCTACTTTAACGTCTATAAAATAATATACAGATACACTAAGAAAAAAAATCGACTTTGGCATTCTGTAGATGTATTAACAGAAAATTATTACAAACTATGTTTTTATTTGAAATTTTTACATGACAACGTGATATAATTCTATCAAATTTTGATAAAATTAGATTCTAGAATCAATGTTTATAATTCTTTTTTTTTATAAATTAATCCGTAAAATGAAAAAATCATATTGTTACATTTCCCGATTTGCCTTCTCTCTCTTTCTCTCTCTATTTCACTCTTTCTCACTCACTCACTCATTCACTCATACGTTATACTACACTTTTCTCTATAAATATTCATTTGTTTACGTTGCAAGGGATTGAATTTGTTCACGGCGTCAAAGCAGAATTTATAATTGGAAGGTTAGCAGACAGAATCTAAACTTACTGTAACGGTATATAAACGAGAGATTAAACAAATCATTAAGCAATCGCGTTTGTCAGTTGACGTGAGAGGTAAATCGAGCAAACGGGAGCGTCTTGAGAGGAACATTCGGAAACTCTCCATGCTGTTTTGGGTTTCACTCGGGACGTCAATGCGCAGACAATTCGCGAGGGACGTGATTGCACGGCTATCGATTTCGTCGGCGGCGCGAAGTGCCGAGAAAACGAGAGGCGTTCACGTATAAAATGCGCACGCGGGGAGAGAGTGTCACGTTCGAGACGGAAGGCGTTCGTCGGTATTACGATCCCCGATCGAACCGAGTGCTCTCTCGTTTTCCGCAGAAGCGCGCGTGTGCGTGGAGAACAATAACGTTTTTATAACCCGGGCCCGTTGTGCACTCCTCGTCAAGGGGGAGCATCTCCGCAGAGTAGGATGGATGAGCCTGTAAACGCGTGCCCACGGCCACCCCTATGTCGCAATATCGCGCCACGGGGAGATATAGGAGCGAGGGAGGCCAGTCAAGTCGGCCTTATTTCTCTCCGGTGGCAAATATCGCGGAGGCGGATCCCCGAAAAAACAGTGAAATCGGACTCGTAACCGCATCCGGAATTTGTCGGTATATTTTGGGAACATGCGAAAACCACAGTTCTGGAGATCCTGAAATTAGAGATATAAAACTTTACGACCCTGTGTAGTGTAATTGAGAGGCGGCCCGGCTTATCTTAATTTGCATCCCTGCGTTTCATTAAATACGATAAATACACATTATTTTTTTATCCTCACGCGATACATCTTTTTAGTAAATATTGTTACTGCGTTCAATCGATGTGTTATCGTTGCTGACATTTTATCGAATAACGTTGTCTGGTGAACTCGAACTGTCAAACAAGTCATCCCACATATCTTTGACACGATTGTTTTCGAGATCTCTCGATCGCGTTGTGTTTCAAGTCGTCCCAAGCGTACATTATTTATCAAGAAGAGTGCTACGGGTTCCTCACTTCGTGATCATTGCCGAAAAAAAGTCTAAACTCCAGCAAGAGTCCGATAACCGACGCAGTCACGCAAGCCTCCGATAAGACGTAGACTCGCTCGTCGCGCTCTCAAGCGAACTTTGTTAAGCTACTCTCCGGTAAATCCGTCTTAGCGTCTTCAGCAGTCGTCGCGACGGGCTGAATGCGCGCACCGGCGTTGCTCGCAGAAGCAAGCCAATAAATAGATTCGGTAAGGATTCGCGCACTGTTGGAGGGTTAAAGACATGCTTGTCCTCCATCCCCCTTTCTCTATCTCTCTCTGCCTTTCTTTCTGTCTCACTCCTTCCCGACTATCTTTAGCTCTTTCGCCGTTCAAGCGTTGTCTAGCTTCTCCGCCCGGTTAAACAACCGACGTTTGCTCAATGTTTCAAACAAACCGGCCGGGTGAGGCTTTATTTGCAGTGAGTCGAGCACTGGTGAGAGTTTCAGCGAGAGCGAGCCCAGTCATCCTGCACCCAGCAGCAACCACGATCTCGATTGAGCTCTTTATGCTCACCGGAAACACGCAACGTATACATACATACGTATCTACCCGCCTAATTCCACACGATCTTTCGGACCACCAAGACACCAAGACACGTGATCGTGCGTGCACTATACTTGTATGCTTGCAAGCGTATAAAAGCAAGTGTAGAACGTGAAAGGAAATTAACGCTACAGTGCGGCCTGTGTCGAAGAGATATGGAATGCGCAGAGAGAGAAAGAGAGAGGGAGAAACAGAGAGAGAGAGAGAGAGCGCGTACGGCGAACGCAGTTTCGCCATGCGATTACGCATTTATACCAACGTGATACGATGCGTGAAACTCTCTATTGTGGAATCCCCTTTAAGTCGGTCGCCTGGAGAAGCGTCTGTATCCCGGTGCCCACCTCGCTAATGGCCGATTCAATTTACTAATGGTCGCAGCCCGGGTCGGGTCAGTCCTATTAGTTTCCGAATTTCGCCGATGTCGACTTCGATCGCTCGCCGTAGATCCGATCGGCCCGAAACCCGCGTGTTGCAAGATTAACGCGGAGGTTTCGCCGTTTCGCTTGGCAGTCGAACGAACTCCGCTTCGCTATCGCGCTTCCATGCACGACGGAGTCACCCCCGGTCGTTTCGTCCTGATGACTGAACTTGATATTCGTCAGCGTATTTTACAGCACAATTACACTATTAATAATGGTACGGCATCTTCTCACTTTCAATTTTCTTACAGTGTATGTGAGATTTACGTTTGACATATGGAATTTTTTATGTCGCCATCGAGATAAAATTCGCTATGCTAGGTATTCTCGAGCGTGGTTCACGACGTACAATCAAGAGGCTAGACGGTACTGAAAACGTTCAAGTCGCGAACCGAACGAAGGCAAATTGTCGGGAGTGCTTCGCTCCGAGCCTCAGATTATTCAGGGGCCGAAATAAGTTTCGCGCGCGCGCACACGCGGTCGATATACCTTTCGCGCTTCCGATGTCTTTCGAACTGCAGGGAAGCGTACAACTGGAAGGAGAGATAGGGGCCCCGGGGAATGTCCGCGGGGGAACGAGATTGGCATCCGGCCAAACGCCGCTGCGTTATCGGCGACGCCGACGGTAAATGCAATACGCAGGACCTGATTTGAATTATGCCGCCTGCCGCTCGTCCGGAGCCTAGGTAAACCAGTCTCTCGCGCGCGGAGAGGCGGACATCATAATATCCGCCGGGATATGATATTAAGCGAGCCGCGCCGGGGGTGCCTCCAAACCGACCGAGAGGACGCGAACGAGAGAAGATCGGCGCAACAGACTTCGCGGATCGATTCGTCATCTGGCGAGCCGGGCACCGCGCGGTTATGCGCGGTTAATCTGTGACTTAGGGGTATCGCACACAAAATTGCTTAGCTGCATACGCATAGCATAAAATCTGGATCAATGAGCATTAAGCATAAATCAATATGGCGACCTTAAGGAGCATAAGTGACTTGACGTTTATTAGTCCAGACAGTCTTGTGCTATGCAAATGCAGCTGTGCAATTTTGTGTGCGATAGCACTTAGACAATGGCCTAGAATGGCCTATCTAGGCCGATTCTTCGCGGACACTTTTTACTACCGTTTCGTTCTTTAAATCGTCAAACCGATCCTCTCGATCGATCGACCGTGAACTCGATTTTTCTCCGCGGAGCGGAGCATAAGTGACTGATTCTGTTACGCTATGTGCATAATCGAACGAGCACTGACTGGTATATGTTGATACGTATCCTTCTTCATCGAATATTTTCATTGACAAGATACTGTTCATATCCATACATAAAATACTTTGAGAATTGAACAGTGCTTGATAGATAGATTTGCATGGAATATGATTCCTAAAATATTTTGCATGTGAACGTCGTTACGTATTCATTCGTATTTTCTCAATAGAAATAAAACATGGGATACGATGGATTTCGCTATCTCTCCCTCTTTTATTTCTATCGAAAAATATAGATCGCGTCCATATGCAAACTATTTTAGGGATTAACTTCTATGCAAATTCGTTTTTTTTTTATAGGAAATATAAAAAGTGACGTTCACGTCACTTTTACATCCATCTCTCTATAGATAGATTCTCTTTTATTATTTCGTCCGCACTTGTGGAAGGATCTCTCGATATAAGGCATCAGTTGACCACGGACATACAAGAATGGGTCTCGCAATCCTCTCTACTATCGACCGTTCGCAAAGTGAACACTCGCCGAGGCGAGACAATGGTCGAGAGCGATGAGCGACGTACTCGCTCCAAGTCCTCGAAGAGGGAATCTCTCCTCTTGCCGTCGTTCTCCTTTTTAAATCAGCTATGTACCTGAGACTCGGTCGTATCGCCAATGCGGAGCTCGTTTCCCTCGAACGGAGTACGTGCGCGGCTGTGTCGTCGTCGTCTTCCCGCGTGTATGTCGCGTACGTACGCGCGTGCATAATGCAAGAGGACAGGCCCCCGGTCGAGGAATATATCTCCTCCACCGGCGCACCGCAGGCCCAAATGTATTCACCCAATTATCTTCGCATCGCCGTGCCCCACGTTCCATCCCCTCCCCGCGCGTCCTTCGCGCCGCAACTTTTTCCCCTCTTACTCTCTATCTTCGCTGGGCGCATTTGCATGGAATGCATTCATATGAAATCGACCATTCTTCCGCTGACTTCTCCTCCGACCGCCTTCTCTCTCAGTCTCTTCCTCTCTCTCTTTCACTCCCTCGCGGGCACATTCTCGCCACGATCGTCTACGGTCTACGTGGCACATCTTTGGGTTCTCTTCGCTGCGCGGTAAATCCCACTGAGGATACTCGAGATGTAACGCGCGTCGTAGAAAATTGGTTCGTCAGTAATGACGACGTGCTCTCTTTCTCTCCTTGCGACACGCTTGCCGCGATGTTATAATTCGGATCTCTCGAAGCTTTCGATGGCGTTCTTCCGTGGAGCAAAGTCAACTGCTCCGTTATTAGTACATGTAACGTTAATATACTACGATTTGCATTTTTCGCACAAACATGAGATTTTTTTTTTTAAATATTATTTCCTGTCATTAGAAATTTAAATTGTATTTTATTTATTTAACTTATTTCTCTTATCTGTATCAAATTATTAATATCGATACTTCATAAAATGTGTTCTCTCTTTTTCTCTCTTTTATTTCTCTCTTGACATGCAAATAGAATGTCCACTGAAAGTTCACATCGCGCTATGTTACGACCGCAGGAACGATACGCAATGTAATCCGACGTATGCATGCGTATAGCGCTATCGCATGTAATCCGTACGGTACATAAACGGCAAAACTGGGGCATATTATAATGTCATTGCAGCAAGTATCGCAAGAATACATCAATGAAATAACAAAGTATTGTTAATTATGCAGTAGTACATTCACAGGACATTATCGATCAGGGTTTGTTAAATACCAAAGGATGTAACACGCATAAGATGAACAACAGATTAATTTTACTAGCGTGTTTTCTACTATATGTGACTATTCGGCTGGATATCCAAATGGAGAAGCCTTTAAGAAAATTACTTTAAAATTCAATTAATGGACTTAAGAAAATTAGACGACAACATTTACACATGCCGGAAAATAGAAACAAATTTCAAATTTAATTAGAAAGCGCAAATAAATTGATAACGAGCAAAAAGTTATTATTGCATACAAATGTTACAATAATATTTAGTTTGCCTTTCCATCGATTTACTTGCATGCTCGTTTATTTTATTAAACATACATATCTAGAATTATGATTTCATCAATTCACAATGTAATATATCGTAAATTGTTAAAAGACAATTCGTAAAATATTGTGAATCTGTATATTAAAATCCAGCGTGATGAGTAACTGGAAAGCAACATGAAAATCCATAACAGGGAAACTTCAATTAAAGGAAACCACCATCTGCCCCGAAGCGATAACATCGCAGAGGTATTACATCAAAGAGAGCGCGTTTCACGACGGTTAAAAATTCTGAATAAGACTTGGCGATGCCTTCGAAATGACCTTGGGAAATGGCTCTCACTTTCTCAATTTATTTCCTTATTTCACTACCGTCAGTTAAGCCCGCCTGTACAATGCAGATCGTCTTCAGGGTCGTCTATGAGCGACAGACGGGAAGAAAGCCGGGGACTCCCGCACATCCGGGCTGGTCGCCGTCCCGAAGGCAGAGAAGTGACTATCGAGGAGATAAGGAGAACAAATGAGTGCTTATGGCACGGAGGAGGGTAAGCGATATCTCCATCGTCGTCGTCTTCGTCGTCAGGCAGGCAGCCGCGTCACAAAGCGACCAGGACTAAAGAACTAAGGAGATGCACGATAAGAGGGCGCGACGAGGAGAATGAGGACAGGAGGGGAGAGGGCGGGATTCAAAGACGTCCGACGTTTTACGAAGGTGCTGGAGGGACAGCAGGGAAAGTATACGGGATACGAAGGGCGGAAGGAAGGAAGGAAGGAAGGTCCTACGCCGCGACGTGGCAAGGGGGGTTGCGCGGAAAGCGACACGGACGGGGTCGGTGGAAGCTGGCGTTTTCTGTTTAAGCAACATCAAAGAGCTTGTCGCAAATTTTCTACCGTCCTCCCTCCGTGCCCCTCCCGCC